>OY744461.1:4681070-4731481 GCA_963556145.1 Hygrocybe punicea | reverse complement strand
ATTTTTCAGATGTGTACTCGCAAAGTTAGCTGTTTAAGGGTCCAATTTTGGTAGAGGCATAAAATACATGGTGAATATCTCCACATATAAAATGAAATAAAATACATGAACTCCCCTCAGGGTAGGTGTATCATACCTACATCTCTTCAGGGTCTTGCCCTGGCCATTGAGGTGTTGTAGTACATGTAATAATAATAAGAAAATCCAGCCACCCTTCCCTATATGGCAACTCAACCCCATTTGAGACATCGGCAAATGCCGGTTGAAAGTCTTGTGCACGAGTTCAACAAGACTTGTCACTTTCAACAAACAATGGTGCGGATGCCAGAGCACCCCAGGTAAGTGGTTCATTTATCTTTTTCATGTATTCTACTAACTAATTATTAATAGTAAACAGTTTTAGGTTTTTTTGCCACACCCTCGTGCCAAACGAACGTGAACAAGGCCAACAGGCGGACACGGATGCAGTCGACAAGGAGGGAGGACACAGTCCAGAATGGGGACAACCCAGGCCGACCATTACAGCAAGAACGGGGATGACGAGAATGAGGACGACGGGGTAAATGAACGAACGCGACCATGACGCAAAAGGGGAAGACAACAACGGGAACCGGGAACCACGACAATGGGAAGATGACAATGGCAGGGGCAACGAAGACGAGGATGACGAGTAGGGCAGCGGGCATGGGGACCGGGACAACGACCGGGAGGGGGAACGGGACAACGAGGACCATGGAGCCTGCGACAACAAGGACAACGGGGACAACGACCAGGACAACGACCAGGACAGTGAGCACAGGAATGGGGATGGGGACAACGGATGATGGAGACGAGGATGACTGGGACGAGGGAACGGGATGACGAGGACAACGAGACCGGGACAGCGAGGATGACGGCAACAGGGACGACGAGGATGGAAATGGCGAGGATGGGATGGCAAATGGGACGGCAATGACAACACGAACGGCATGGGGCCGACAGCTGTGGGCCACCACACGGGGACGGGGACGACGACGACGACGATGATGATGACAAGGACAAGGACAAGGACAGTGAGGATGGGAACAGGGACCGGGACAACAGGCAATGGAACCGAGGATGGCCGGGACAAGGGAACAGGATGATGACAGCGGAGACCGCGACAACAAGGACAACGACAATGGGGATGGCGAGGACGGAAATGGCAAGGACGGGATGGCAAACGGGATGGCTATGGCAACACGAATGGGAACAGGGCCACATGGGAACGACGATGACGACAGGGGCAACGGGGAGGGGGGTGGACATGTGGGTAACCCCGGTATGTAACTTTGTAGGTCCCCCCCATTTCCCTCCCGTTTCCTCCCATTTCCCTCTCCTCTCTCCTCCTGCCTCTTCTCCCCCTGCCTATCTCCTGCCCCCTGCCAGCCCCACCTCCCATCCACCTCCTGCCCTTCTCCCCTTACCCACCCCCTCCATTTCCCCTGGTCATTTCCACCTCTCCTCTTCTCTACACCACCACCACCACCACCACCCTCCCTCATCTCCTGATAATGTAGATAGGTATATAATTAAGCAAAATAATTATTTGATTTGCAATGTCTATTTTAAGTAGGGAAATGCAGGGGTAATCCCAGGATACATTTGTCTGTATCCGTACTCGTACTCCCCACAGATACGGATGCAATATCCACGGATTTTACCCACGGATTCGCGATCAAAATGAGCCGGAGATCACCTGAAACGGTCAAGAATTGACTGAGATAGAGTCCAATCAATGTTTAGTCTCTATCTCAGTCAATTCTTGACCGTTTTGGATGATCTCTGACTCATTTTGAAGCCCACGGATATGAGAATCTGTATCCGTACTCGTACTCTTAAGAGTACGGATACCTGCGGAAAAGGATTTACCCTTATCCCTGCATTTCCCTAATTTTAAGTAAGTTGCTAAATGTAAATGATTTAAAATTATGTAACATGTGGATTGGAATGATTATTATTGTATGACTTAGCAGATGCTGAGCAAGCAGGCAGTCCCACAAGCCTGTACATTGGGATGTCCACACCAGGTTGTGGGACATCCCATAAACTGACTGTGGGACATCCCAAAAGCTAACAGGGATGTCCCAGACAAGGCTGTGGGATGTCCCAAATCCTTGGTGGGACGTCCCACAAGCTGAGAGGGATGTCCCAGACAAGGCTGTGGGATGTCCCAAAGCCTTGGTGGGATGTCCCACAAGCTGGCAGGGATGTCCCAGACAAGGCTGTGGGATGTCCCAAAGCCTTGGTGGGATGTCCCACAAGATGACAGGGATGTCCAAAAGCCTCAGCTGCAAGCTGACAGGGACATCCCAGACAAGCCTGTGGGATGTCCCAATAAAGCCTCTGTGAGATGTCTCCTTACCCAAGTCCACTGTCCTCAAGACACACTCTAATTTCAGATCTCTCCTCTGCATCTGCTTCCCAGTCAGCCATTGTATGCACAGCCAATAATGTAATAACCACTGATATCCTGATCAAATGCTCTTCATAATACACGTGTTTAATTTTCAGCTCAGCCTCCTCTGCTTATGTAGCCCTACTTTTCTTTGTATATCATGCCTGCTCTGCTCACTTACTCCCCTACAAGCTTCAGCTTGCCACATGCACTAGGGATTGGTTTACTAGAAGCACACCCTCAATCCTCCCCCTCAATCCCATCTCATTACCCAACATCTCCAGCACTTTTCCTGTCCCACTCCTTCTGTCTTTATATGTGGAAACAACTGCTGTATCTTCACACCCTGCCACTGACCTTGAAGGACAATCAGCTCTGTGACTCTTAAAAGAATAAGTATGTACAATCTTATACTATGCCATAGCACCCATGGTACCCATAGTGGCTATGACAAGGCCTGGAAATTTATAATTAGATGCTGTCATCACTCTGAGTTTTCTATTGAATAGCTAGGGAAGGGACATCCCAAATGCCCCCAGACACCCCCACAACACCAAATGTCATCCCATGGGCCATCCCATACACCAGACCAGGGACAATGGGACATCCCAACGTTTCGTCCCAGGGACAATGGTTTTGTCCCAGGGCTGCCCAGTACTTTTACCAACATGTAGATGGTTCAGTACTAGAGGTGAGTTGTAACTAGTTGTTCAGGTTTGGGGGTAGCCTGAAGTGTTCAAATACATGGGGCATATTGATGAACAGACAGTCAACATTTTATATGAAGATAGAAAAAAATATGCGTGTGTTAAAATGCCTTTACATGAACTTCTGCCAAAGTTGATGGTGAAGGATATTGGAGAAATAACAACAATACATGGTATATATTTGTCAAAGACATTACGAAGATTACATGGGCAAGAACTATCTGTGGCATTAATGAGGCATAATTGTTCAGCTTGTGATACTCATGTTTCTATTTTTCATGTGCATGATATTAAATCAAATAAAGATAAGTATAAAGAGTGGTACAAATGACAACAAATGACAGAAACATATGAGTGCGGAAATGAAGAATCTCAGACTAAAATGAAAGAAGAATTGGAGAACTCAGATGTGCAATCATTTCCTCCTTCTCTGCCATCTATTGAATTGAAAGAAACAATAATTCGAAACTGGTGTACAGATACATCACCTGAATGTTTCCAAGAAGGTGGGTGTGCTGTATGCGGTCAATTGGTTGCATTGAAAAACATGTCTATGAAAATCTAGAACAATATCCAGATCATGGAATTCCTGTTGTGGTTGCATATCGACCAGCAGACACAAATAAAGAACCGGAAGCCACTAGTGCATTTGACAATGAAGAGGAAGATGGTGTGGAAGATGGGCCTTGTCCCTTTGTTGTTAGTGGAGTAACTGGTGAAAATCTAGATATTACAAGTCCAAAGGCATTAATAGCTAGAGCAACAAAGCACTTGATAGATGACCATGGTGGTGTTCTTGCCATAAGCCATGCTAGAAATCCAGAATCGTTCTTTAATAATCCTCAGTTATATCCTATGATGTTCCCCTGCCTATTTCCATATGGCTTGGGCGGTATTAGCAGCATTGACAAAGATGTTTTAAGCATCAGTGATATGATGCATAAAAGGCATTTTTTGATGTACCATGATAAAAGATTTCAAACCGATCCCTATTTCCCACTGATTGCATTCAATCAGGAACAGATTAAAGACAGTACAACAGGTGGATATCTGTTGACTAATAAACATAATTTCAATGATATTGCAGATCACTTGATGAATATCAATACAGCTGTTTTAGATGATCTCTCTAAAAGACTGTCTAGAGGTGATAGAGTCAAACCAGATACCCCTGAAAAAAAGCATGTTATAGGCTTATATCAGACTTGGATCATGTAGCTGGTCAGGTCAAAGGTTCAATTACTAACAAAAAATACATGCGAAATGAGATTTGGTCTCTGATATCCTATATTGGTGCTCCGACTTGGTTTATCACTTTTGCACCTGCTGACATCAATCACCCACTATGCTTATATTATGTTGACAACAAAGAAAAGTTTTATCCTAAACTACGTCTACCCCAGGATTGTTACAAACTATTAGAATGAGCTGAAAATTGAACTGCTGACTAGTATAAACATTTCAGGCCAGGTGTGACAGTCACATGTGACCAGTCTAACCATATAAGGTAATTTTTGATATTATATACCAAATTTTTTGCTGATCATAATGGTAACAGTCACATGTGACCAGTCTAACCATATAAGGCAATTTTATACCATATATGCTAAATTTTGAGCTGATCACAGGAGTCATAGTCACATGTGACCACTTTCACTATATATGGAAATATCAGCCATCTGTAGTTAATCAGAGCTTAGATGCGTGACCTGATGAATTAGGCAAATGCTGACCAATAAGCTGAGTTCAAGTTTTGTTCCCAGGCAGAGTGGGGGGGGTCGGGAGGGTAACAGATTGGTTGGATGGCCACAGAGTTGGGTGTGGGGGCTGGCAGGGGTTGTGGGGGGGCCCTGTGAATTTCTTTGGGGGGTCCAGTTGGATTTGAGCTGGCAGGTGGGGGATTTATAGCAGAATTGGGCACTGTTTGTGGTGCCGCGGCTGGAATAGTGCACGCGAATTTTCTGTAAATTACATGCATATTCTACACTATATATGCAACATTTTATCCCACCAAAAGGAGTCCCCATGTGGTGTGTGTGAGCCTGCAGAATGTCAGGAAAGTGAAGGTGGTCCGGAGTTGTGGCTGAAATTCAGACTCAGTTCAAAATCCACAGCCAGAGCGTTCACACTCAGTAGTGTTGCCGTAGTTCGGTTCCGAACCTAGCCGAACCCGGTTCAAACCCCGAACCGAACCCGGGGTTCAGTCTAAGTTCAGCCAAATGCTGAACCGGACCACAGGTTCGGTTCAGGGTTTCGAGGCCGGCCGGATTTCCTGAACGGCTCCAAACCGCGTCCAAACCGCGAACGCGGATATTTTTAAGGTATTTATTTCATTTGTTTTTCGTATTTCTTTACTTACTTTTTCGTGTTAAACGGTATCATGTGACCATTACATGAAGGTTTCTTCACCAACAACAACAACGCAAGGCCAATGAACGCGACACAATGTCGCGTTCATGGACACAGGTAAGTTTTACCATTTATCTTAACTTTACTAATATTATCTGTTACAGGAAACTCAACCGCGACCACATCGCGAGCACACCACCGCGACACAAAATGGATCCCAACGCCAACGCGATGCCAACGGACGCGGGACAGCCGCAACACCACCACCACCACCACCACCACCACCACCACCAGCGGCGGCGGCAACTGCAACGGCAATGGCAACGGCAACCAGGCAACGACGACGGCAACAGCCAGCAGCAGTGCCGGCAGCAACGGCAGCAGCAGCAGTGACAGCAGCAGCAGCAACAGCAGCAGCAGCAGCAACGCCGGCAGCAGCAATGCCAGCAACAGCAGCAGCTGCTGCTGCTGCATCAAGCCATCCAACGCGGGACAGCGGCAACACCAGCGGCGGCAACAACAACAGCAACGACAACCACGACAGCCAGCAGCAGCAGCAGCAATGCCAGCAGCAGCAGCAACAGCGGCAGCAGCAATGCCGGCAGCAGCAGCAACAGCGGCAGCAGCAACGGCAACAGCAGCAGTGGCAGCGGCAGCAGCGCCGGACGGCTCCCCCGCAGCCCATCTACCTCGCAAAGTGCAGCACCGTATCAATTGATACGTGCCTGCCATTCGCGAGGAGAACAGAGCTCACGGGGTGAGCCCACCTCGGTCCGGGGTTCAGACCGCGTCTGAACCCAGACCGAACGCGGACAGACGGTTCGATGCCGTCTGGGTCCAGGTTTGGCCATGCGCCAAACCGGACCCCAAGTTCAGTTCGCGGTTCCGCCAAAAAGGGTCGGAACCGGACCGAACTGAACTTCGGCAACACTAACACTCAGCCGAACTCAAAACCTTCTGCTCATCAACATCCTATCCCTTCCATTCCCAACTCTCCTGCCGGCTTCCTGCTGCTCCTGCCACCCCACAACTTTCCCATCCCCCTCTACTATCTCCTACCCCCCTCCAGGCAACTTTTTGGCCCCCCCAAGTTGACCAATGGACAGCAACAGTGTCACCAGTGCCCCCAGCAAGAGGGGCGCATTCCGGCTGCTTTTGAGCACCATGGGGGAGTTCTGAGGGCAGCAGGGGTTGTGGTGCACCCACCCCCTGCTGTTCCTGGTGAGTTTTCAGTTTAATTGACTGTATTGGAGGGGGACTGACATGGGAATGATCACCCAGGCTTCCCCCCCCACTCTCTGCCCTCCCATCACCCCATCCAGCTCACCCCTACCTCCCCTCAACCCCCCTGCACTCCCGCCACCCATCCCCCACCCCCCCTCTGCTTCCCCCCCCTCCCTGGCCTGTTCTGGCCCCTCTAGGGCACAGCACGGGTACAGGTTTACCCGCGGTTATTCCAAAACGGGTAATTCGGGTTCGGGTACGGTGTTTCGGTTTGCACACCTTGTCAAAACCGTACCCATTATCCGCGGGTGACGGGTTTTCACGGGTCTGTCAACCCAAGCCCCAGGTAGGTTTTTTCTTTGTTATTTACTTTATTTTCACATTAATTTCTTTACTTTTGCTAAGTTCGCGTGATATTTGCTACCTCAACCATGACAAGCGCAAACACAACAACAACGACAACAAGAAAACCCACGGACGACAACGACAACGACAACCACGACAACCCCGCACGCCAAAAACGAACCACCAAAGTCGCGACGGCGACGACAACAATAGAAAGGAAAGCCGGGAGGGTGGTGCGCCCACCTACCGGCCCAGGTACGTCCCCCCAATCCAGTCCCAATGACATCAGCTAACGAGGGGAATGGACGAGGCGAGGACGAAGACGGTGTAGAGGGTCGACGTCCCTCTGAGTCCGTATCATCGATATATCGCGAATCCGGACCAACCCGATGCCGCCATTCGACTTGCATTCGAACCCGACGTAACCCGACGTAACCCGACGTGACGTGACCCGACGTGACCGATGTAACCCGACACATGCCGCTTTGTGACGGCCGCTTTTGGGCTAAATCCGTCAGCCTCAAACGCCTCGGAGTTCCAATTCCAGGAGATGGATCTCTTCGGACTCAATCCCCGACTTCGGATTTACCTTATTTATGCATCCCCTCGTCCTTTCGGAGATATGTAGGACTTTTCCAATCTTTTTCATGGATATTCGTTTTCCCCTCCACTTTCCTGTCTTCGTTGCTTTGCAACCCCCCTTTCCACTTCCCCATTCCAGTGTTTCTTTGTAGTTTCTATCGGCCGAAGTAGACATGTCCGAAAGTAGCTACACACTCATGTACTATAAAAACGGTCACCGACGACCGTACAAAATAAGATACCATTAGTCCCCGTTTCCCTTTAGTCAGAATCACTTTTAATCCCTTCAAATGCTCGTCCACGTAGATCCTTAGCTTTCTATAGTTCACTTCATCGTCTTTATCGTTGTTTCCGTATATTCGTTCATCGTTTCCGACCCGACCCGACCCGACCCGCCGTACCCGACATCGTCGGCATCGTCGGGTTCTTTACTATTTGTCCGTTTTCACTCCATTCATCGCCGGCTTCGTCGTTATTAGTCCAGTTTTACATGGCGGCTTTACTTTTACTAACATTCCCTTCTTTTACTTCTATTCCCGACACTGAATTATCCAGTCACTTCTACGCTGACACCTCCTGGTTAGGATCTTTATATTATTTCTTTATATAGTTCCGAAGCCACCAAGAACCCGCATCTACATCTGGAGCCCACCGCGAGGATAATTCAGTGTCATCATTCATTCATTCCATAACCCTACACTTTCCTTTCGTCATCTCGAAATAACCCTTGCCGCAGCCCTCTACACATCCGACTCCCATTACCCGACCTCTTCACATCCGACATCCGATGCCTCGACAATCCAATCGCCAACTGCCACACTATCATTTGGGTTTGATTCTCATAATATTTTCTCTTCTTTAACGACTACGATTGTCTAGTATCACGTACAACTTCGAACCCGCTCTTGCGCGGCAGACCCAACGGCCGTTTACCGCTTTAGGAAACTTGCACAGCCACGATCCAACACTCTCGTTTTCGACTCGAACTTCGTCACATCCACCGTCCACAATCGTTTATAGACCTCCAACACGCTCGGAATCCCAATCCCCACCGATACCCGTCGAAAAACCGCGACCGGAAAGCCCCAAAACATCGACTCGCCCAACGGCACTCACGCGTCACTCACAACTTGGAACAGACGGATCTCCGTGCAACGGGTTTAGCCTGTGTACCCCCAGCCGCTCGCGTCTACGAACTCGCACTTGTCACCGGATACAAGCCCTTACAGACCCCCCCATCGTCTGAGCCCACGAAGTTACCAGCAAAACCACGTCAGCGCCCTTCACGAGTTCATGCGAGCAGCCCCCGCGTTCGAGCCCTCAACACTGAGCTACAGCCCCACGACGCCATTCGCGAGCCTCACAAGCCATCTTCGCCGTTATCGATGCCCCACACCGTGCCACGTCACCCGGCTTCGTGCCCCAGCCAAGTCGACATCTCCGGCCGCTCACGCCTTCGTTGGACACCCCGTCGCCTCGCACCGCTTCCCAGAGTCCCACATCGCCCTTCACGAGCCCTCACGAGCCGTCTCCGCCATTATCGAGTCCCCAACGCGTCGCCACGTCATCCCAGCTCATGCACCCGCCTATTCGACATCCCCGGCCGCTCACGCCCTCGTTGCTACCCCCACGCAGCCTCGTATGGCTTTCCGAGTCCCCACAGCACCCTTCGCGAGCCCACACGAGTCGTCTTCGCCGTTATCGAAGCCCCAACCGCTTACCACGTCATCCCTCCTCGTGCCCTCGCCTACTCGACACCCCGGCCGCTCACGCCGTCGTTGGACCTCCCCGTCGCCTCGTACCGCTTCCTACGGCCCTACGACGCCCCTCGCGAGCTCTCACGAGCCATCCTCGCCGTCATCGACCCCTCACGTGTTGCCACGTCATCATACTCGACATCCCCGGCCGCTCACGTCCTCGTTGGATCATCCGCCTCTTCGAACAACCGCCCACAACCCTACAGCGTCCCTCGCAAGTCCGTACCAGCCGTCCTCGCCGTCATCGACGCCTCACGCGTTGCCACGTCATACTTCCTCGTGCCCCCGTAACTCGACATCCCCGGCCGCTCACGTCCTCGTTGGACCACCCGCTGCTTCCTACTAGTTCCCAGCACCCCACATCGCCCTTCACGAGTCCTCACGAACCGTCTTCGCCGTTATCGATGCCCCACGCCGTGCCACGTCACCCTGCTTCGTGCCCCAGCCAAGTCGACACCTCCGGCCGCTCACGCCCTCATTGGACCTCTCCGTCGCCCTGCACCGCTTCCTACGGCCCCACGACGCCAGTCGCAAGCCCTCACGAGCCCTCCTCGCCGTCATCGATGCCTCACACGTTGCCACGTCATCATACTCGACATCCCCGGCCGCTCACGCCTTCGTTGAACCCATCCGCCGCCTCGTACAGCCTCCCAGAGCCCCACACCTCGTTCGCGAGCTCTCACGAGTCGTCCTCGCCGTCATCGATGTCCCACACGTGTGCCACGTCATCCCGCCCATGCACCCGCCTATACGACTTCCCCGGCCCCTCACGCATCCGTTGAACCACCCGGCGCCTCGAACCAGTTTCCGGCACCTCACATCGCCCCTCGCGAACCCGTACAAGCCGCCCCCACTGCCCTCGAGCCACCAAATGCTGCGCCACGTCACCCAACAGCCTACCACCGCGTTCAGGACCAACGACCACTGCGTACAACCACTACCACACCCACGTTCACGCCTCCGCACCTCGACATGGCTCCCTACTGCCCCAAACACGTCCGCCCCCGTCCCTCGTCGTCCCACGCAAGCGGCCACGTCACCTACGTCACCCCGTCGACTCCCACTCTCGACCCCCGCTTCCCAGCCGTCCCCGTCCTCGCCCACTCCCCCTCGACCACCTACGTCCTCGACCAACCCCACGACGTCCCTCTCGCGAGCCCAAACGAAGCCCCGTTGGGTTACGCCCGCGAAACCGTGACCACACGCCGCTCAAACCCGTTCCACGACCCGACGCATCGTTGTCAAATCCCCACGCATATCCGCCACGAAAGTACACGAAACGCCACCCGTATCACCCCCAATCTATCTCCCAGTCCACGTCGTCTCATCCGCCCACGTCATCCGCCTCCGTCCCCCGACATCGACCACCTGTTGCCGCCTCCTCGACCTCTCGCCATCCTCGAACGACCTCACGAAACCACGGTCCACGTCACGCAATCCCACGTTCCCTCTTATCCGCCCACGTCATCCGCCTCCGTCGCCCTACGTCGCCCTATGCCATACCGCCACACCGGACCACACGTTCCCCGCTCCCTCGACCCCACGCAGTCCCACAGTCGCCTCCGTCGCCCCAAAGACGAGTCCCTCCGCCCGTCAAAACGCCTCCGTTGTCGGATCCACCACCAGGAACGTCCCAAAACGCGTCGACGGCACCCGAAGCACGCCTGAACGCCCGTGACCCGCCGTACCCGTCTGCGATCTAACAGAGCCCAACGTCGTCACTGTACGAACCCGCCGCAGAACCGACACCCGTGTCTAGTCCCCACACCCGACCACCCGTTCTCGACCAATCCGCTACATCGGCTTCCGGTTCCGGATCCGCGACTCGCATCACAGCACCCGACTACGAACCCGGACGCGTTCCCAACGATTCCGCGGCATCCGGTTCCGGTTCCGGTTTCACATCCCGTACCCGCCACCTTCGCACCCCCATACCCACCGAACCCGACCCTACGAAAACCCCTCACCGTCCATCGGCATAAGAAATATATACATAAATAGATTAAATAAATAAAAAAGAAAGAAAAACGTCAGAGATAAAAGAAAGATAAAAAGAAATACACTCGTTCCCGACACGCCCGACACCCGCATAATACACCCGACGTACTCGACACACCCGCTTATGAATCCGTCACACCCAGCGAACCCGTTTACGAACCCGCCGCACCCGCTTACGAACCCGATGCACCGCTTCACTCATTCCCCACGCACCCGACTCATCCGCTCACGCACCCGCATTCCACCCATTGACATCGCTCTCCGCTTTCCATGACCCACCATTTCCGCCACCGTTTCGACCTAGACACAACGTTCCCTGTCTCGGCTTCGATTCCCAACCCACCCGACTTTATATTTCAGTTCCATGGGGGAGAATGCTTCCCCACGGGTCCAAGCCGGTGCTGAACCGCCTAGTATGAGGCTGATATCACAGCCGTTGATTATCGCCCCCATATTAGTATTGACATATCGAACCTCCGCCATCGAACCTCCGCCATCGTCTATCGAACCTCCGCCATCGTCCATCGAACCTCCGTCATCGTCCATCGAACCTCCGTTGTCGTCATATCGTATCGAACCTCCGCCGTCGTCCATCGAACCTCCGTCATCGTCCATCGAACCTCCGTTGTCGTCATATCGTATCGAACCTCCGCCGTCGTCATATCATGTTCACCGTCATCATCGTATTTCTATGCCCATGTCACCAAGCCTTTCCACAGCCGATGCCACCGTTTCCGCCACCCGTTGACACAGCCACCGAAGCGGCCGACCCTAACCCGACCCGACTACAACCGTTTTTGTCATCCGCTTTCGCTTTATGTTGTTTCCGCTTATGCCCTACGAGTTTCCGCTCATGCCTTTGTTATTTCTGTCACCCACCCTCGATCCCATTTCACGTTTAGTTTTATCCCGACTTGATTTCTATCGTGTCCCCTCTTTCCGATACCCAACATTTATTTATTTTCTCATCTATTTTGCGTTTCCACTCCCCGTTTGTCCCGTTTTTGTAGCTTTCCATCTCTTCTTTCATTTCCGCTCAGTTCCCTTTTCCCTGGTTCTATGTATTTTGTTTCCCTTTCCTCGACACCGGCTTCACCCATTTTGTTCCCCATTCGCCGCTCTCAGCCTCCGACCGTCCATCGAGTTCCGCTAGTCACCATCCGCTCTCCCCCTTTGCATTGTCCACAACCCGCCTTGTCCCGTCGAGCCCAATTCCATGACCAGCACGTCGGCCTCATCTCACACATCCGAGTCCCAAGTCCACGTAGTATCGACCAGGGATGGTCTTTATTTAAAGTACCCTGGAGATGTAGAGGGTCGACGTCCCTCTGAGTCCGTATCATCGATATATCGCGAATCCGGACCAACCCGATGCCGCCATTCGACTTGCATTCGAACCCGACGTAACCCGACGTAACCCGACGTGACGTGACCCGACGTGACCGATGTAACCCGACACATGCCGCTTTGTGACGGCCGCTTTTGGGCTAAATCCGTCAGCCTCAAACGCCTCGGAGTTCCAATTCCAGGAGATGGATCTCTTCGGACTCAATCCCCGACTTCGGATTTACCTTATTTATGCATCCCCTCGTCCTTTCGGAGATATGTAGGACTTTTCCAATCTTTTTCATGGATATTCGTTTTCCCCTCCACTTTCCTGTCTTCGTTGCTTTGCAACCCCCCTTTCCACTTCCCCATTCCAGTGTTTCTTTGTAGTTTCTATCGGCCGAAGTAGACATGTCCGAAAGTAGCTACACACTCATGTACTATAAAAACGGTCACCGACGACCGTACAAAATAAGATACCATTAGTCCCCGTTTCCCTTTAGTCAGAATCACTTTTAATCCCTTCAAATGCTCGTCCACGTAGATCCTTAGCTTTCTATAGTTCACTTCATCGTCTTTATCGTTGTTTCCGTATATTCGTTCATCGTTTCCGACCCGACCCGACCCGACCCGCCGTACCCGACATCGTCGGCATCGTCGGGTTCTTTACTATTTGTCCGTTTTCACTCCATTCATCGCCGGCTTCGTCGTTATTAGTCCAGTTTTACATGGCGGCTTTACTTTTACTAACATTCCCTTCTTTTACTTCTATTCCCGACACTGAATTATCCAGTCACTTCTACGCTGACACCTCCTGGTTAGGATCTTTATATTATTTCTTTATATAGTTCCGAAGCCACCAAGAACCCGCATCTACAACGGACACAGCAACAATGGTCCCACCTCACGAACACACTCCGGCCGCGTCAATTGACGTGCGGACGCCCATGGAAAGTCCCCAGCCCCATCCAACCTCACAAAAACAGACGGAGCGTGTCAATTGACGCGTCCCCATTGTTCGCGAGGTAGTTAGCATGTGCGGACGCCCATGGAAAGTCCCCGGCCCCATCCAACCTCGCGAAAACGGTCCCACCTCGCGAAAACGCTGTGGCCACGTCAATAGACGTGCGGACGCCCATGAAAAGTGCCCGGCCCCATCCAACCTCGCGAAAACAGACGGAGCACGTCAATTGACGTGCTCCCGTTGTTCGCGTGGTAGTTAACACGCGGGGACGCCCATGGAAAGTCCCTGGCCCCAACCCAACCTCGCGAAAACAGACGGAGCGCGTCAATTGACGTGTCCCTGTTGTTCGCAAGGTAGTTAGGATGGAACACGGCGGGTACCCGCAGATAACGGGTACGGGTTGTACCCGTCATCGGAGCGGGTACAGTTTCCACAGGTACAGGTGCGGTGTCGGGAATTCTGACCCGCGGTATACCCGTGCCGTGCCTTAGGCCCCTCCCTCCACCTCCCTGCCTTTTCCCCCTCTCCAGCCCCTTCCTTTAGCCCCCATTCACTTTCCTATCACTGTCCTGCACTCCCTCCACCCATTCCCCACCCTCCCCCCTGCTTCCCCTCCCTTCCTGGCCTGTTTGGCCCCCCCTCCACCTCCCTCCTTTTCCCCCCCTCCAGCCCCTTCCTTTGGCCCCCATCCACCCCCCATCACTCTCATGTCATCACTCTCACCACACTGTGCCTGTACCCTCTGTAGTAGCTCATTTTGTATGATATTGACATTTAATTTGATTTAATTTAATTTAACTTATTAAATAATTAAATAATTAATAACTACTTAACAATGGCTGAACCAATGCAGTGTCAAGACTTCACTACTGTGAATCCTGTCTTCAGGAGGCAACCAGACTATTCTCCACTGTACAGGTGGGAGTCTATCTGATATTTACCTGTAACATCAAGTATGGTCAGGTCTTAGCAATAAACATAATACATTCCAGACATACATGAAATTATAGGAATTCAAAAAATCTTTTCTTCTTTGCTCACACTCAGCATTTACTACTGATATATAGTGGAATTAATCACTAAACCTGTCTTGGTGAGCTTGCACAATGAGTGGTAGGATAATGCGACCATGACCTGGGAACCAGTGTCATAACCTGAGGAAGAAAGTGTATTTGTTAGGTAAGACAGCGAGATATTAGCATTCGCAGAAGATCAGACAAACAGGGGTGAGTTAAAATGCAAGGGGAGTGCAAGAAAATTATATTACCTGGAAACGGTCAGCTAACAAAGCAATAGTGTCAGAAGACTTACTCACAGTTGTGAGTAGTGAGACTGAGATCAGGCTGTGACCACATTGCACAAAATGTAGTTGGTCTCAGCAACAGTTACAATATATGCAACATACACTAGGGCCAAGGTCTCAGGCCTCAACATAACATATTGCACATAAATATAATTTTTGGCAAGAATTCACATTACACAGAATTTACTGTAGATTATATTTTGCCTAACAAACCTCAAGGACATATTCCACATACAAAACCCAAAAATATTCTCTGCACCTATCTTGATTATTATATGTTCACCCCAACACCAAATAAAAATTCACAATTCTTCCTTTACCATCTATTACCATTAATTATTGACACCTAATAGTTGAGGGGGCAGGGCCGAGCATAGCGAGGTCTCAGCCCCCTCCAGCACTTATTCCACATAAAAATTCAAAAAAAAACTCTCCAATCCCTTCTTCCTAGCACTTTAGATCCCGTGCTTCACGGGATTATCACCTCCCTGCACGGGTCCTAAACCTAGTATAAGCAAAAAAGGACTAAGATTAGATGATGTGCTGATATTTTTACTTAAAACATAAAATTTCATGTGATATCGCTGTATATATACATTATCTTATATGCAATATGTATATTTCAAGCAAAATCACTTATCATTGTTCATAACAATCATATAAATAAAAATCCACTGAAATAAAAACAACTCTGTTCATGCCATATACAACTTTGGCCCACTACATCGTGCAACCATTTGACCCAAGAACTGATTACACGACTGCTAGTCGTGACAGTCCTAGACTCAGAGATGAACTGTAGAATAGCTGCAGCAGCCTGTGTATCGAGCATTCAAGTTGTTGCTTAGAATAAGCTAATTTGAATTACTAAATTAGACTACTAAATCTGGCAGGATAAGTCAGTGGCTCATTGTTTACAAACATTTTTTCTAAGCCATACTGAAGAGAGTTGAGAGGATTAGGAGTAATGTGTTTAAATATGATACCTTTGGAGACCAAAATTTTTGAAAGATGCCTTGCCCATATGCTGCCTTGCTGGCTCTTGAACTACTGTTGTAGTGCTACTAATTAATTGATTATTAATAAGAGGAGGAGGAGGAGAACAGGATTCTTTATTTTATTGTGCACATAGCCATTTTTCTCCCCTTCTTATCATCATACTAATTCATACTTGAGGTCTGATTGATTTTTCTGTTGTGGGAGCAATTTTTCAAGCAAGTGTGTGTGTTATTTTTCCTTTTTTAATTATAAACTAGAATAAATGTATAATTTATAATACAGGGAAAAATGAGGAGCAGGGAATGCAGGAGACCAGGAAACAAAAGGGAGCAGGGAGGAGTGAGAGGAGGAGGGAGTGGGGTGGAGTGGGGCCTCCATGGCAGGTCCAATTTTTGGATACTGCACCTATACCTGCAGTACCTGTGGATGGGTACACATTGTACCCAACAACGGTGGGTAGACCATGGGTACTGGGGATACCTAGGGCAGGTCAAGGGTATGCAATACCCCAAGGGGTTAAGACATGGATTAAGGGTATGAGTCCAGCCTCAGAATACCCGCAGTACCCATGTGGGTATGGGCTGTATTTCTTTTGGGAGAAGAAACATCAAAAACTCAATTTTTTGGGTATTTTTCACTATTTTTGAGGGATATAATGAGAATCATTGCTTGTAAAAATATGTAAAAATGCTCTCAACACTCCCCACAGTATTCTAAACATTGTGTTCCTTTACACTAAAGGGATCCGGCCAGTATTCCGTCCACAATAACCATAATAACCACCAAAAACAGGTAAAAATGGGGTATTTTGCATGTTTCTTCCTGTACCCCTGGAAAACCCGTGCCATACCCATACTTTTGGCCTTGAGTACATACCCATGATGGGTACGGGTCTGAGTACAGCCCCAGAGCACTGCGGGTGTACCCCTGACTGGCCCTGGGGATACCGATGGTGCCACATACTTCACATGGGCCAGACATGTGTCAATTGACACCATTGGCACCCTTGCGAGGTAGATGGGGGGCCTCAGGTGGAAATGAGAGCAGAACCTGTGCTCCCATCACCATCACACTTTGTGAATGACATCTACATGTCAGTTGACATGTCTGCACATGTTCATGAGGTGTGTTAGTGAGGGGGGTGGCAGCTGGACACCTTGCGAATGATGTCTACACATCAGTTGACATGGCTGCACACATTTGTGAGGTGTGGCGGGTTAGGTTGGGCACTAGTGTTGCCTCAACTCGGCTGGTCAGGAAAAGCTAATCCCAGTGCTGATTTGTTGGTGCACAACCAGCTTTCTCACAGGCTGATATTTTGTAGCTATGGTCTATAGGACAGGAATAGATACAGATTTATTGATGATTCCACCAGAGGAACCAATAAAAGATTGTTTTTCAAAATGTCATTATATCTGAAAATAGCAATAAGTCAATAAGTCAAATTAAGCCAAACTGGTTTGCATGGGTGCTTCACTGTTCTCGGGCTTATTTTTGCCCAGTGAAAACCCTCCTACCCAGGGTTCCCCTGCAATACCCTGCGATGCCCACTTGGCCAGTATCATCTCTACCAAGCGTTGTGGACACCTCGTCACTTACCTTACCTCGATTGCTTAGGGTAGCATGCCTGGCCCTATTTGCCTTCAGTTCTTCGATAACGTTAAAAGTCGTGCTAATGGCTAACTTCACTGGGCTACTAGGGGGCTGGCACTCAATAGGGGGGGGGGGGAGGGAAGCCTCACCTCTAGGTCGTTCTACAGCTGCAACAGCCAGCTGTAACTTGCAACATTGCTGGAACCGTTGGGGCTTGCCCATGAGCATGGGCATGTTGTCTTGGAGTAGAATACACCATGAGTAGCATCAACACAAGGAGGAAACATAATAGACTAACAGAACACTGCCGTTTCGAAACAGAATCAACCTAAATAGGTATTCAGGTAGTACCTACATTAGCAAAGTCCAGCCTTCTCCCTTGCCAGCCCTCCCTTACCCCTTTCTGCCTCGACCTTTACCCAAGCTTGTCTAGCTTCATCAAACAAGGATAGTCCTCCATCATAAAAAGCAATGAACTTCTGCACCTCTAACGCAAATCCAGAGTCACCATTCAGAGACAATAGCATCACAAACACCGACAAAAAAGGCATCCAACATTTCAAGGTTGTGCATAGTGAGGAGTGAATGCACTGACATTTCATGAGTTTGGAGGAGATGGTGTAGGTATGCTCATGTGAACGAGGGCACCCTCTTGGATATCAACAACAGCATCTCAGATCCAAAGTCTGAATCAGTGGAACTATGTGAGACGTGTTGGGATGGCACAGTCGGGGAACAAGCTGCACACTGACACACCAACAGTGGGGAGGAATCACCCATTGATGTACTGGAGGAAGTACGAAATCCACCATGGAAGAGTTGTGAGAAATCATGTGCATAGACAAAGTCATAGAGATTGTAGCCCAAATCCACCTTTCCGTTGGACCGTGTATTTGGATACTCTGGTCTATCAGCCTGTGGATCTGGCCCAGGAAACCAAAAGTCAAGTGCAATGCCATTGTTGGCCACTCTTTACACCCAGTGAGAATCGAATAGGTCAATGCCGATGTGCTGCACTAAGAGGAGCCTCTCATGTGGAGAGTTGGTGGAATTGACCAATCACAGTTTATGATGGGACAGAGGGGTGAGAGAAGCCATTAGCAACAGGGTCAATGTGGGAGTACAACAGCTATTGGTCATTGATGAATCATCATTGAAGGAGAGAGCTGAACGAATGGGAACCAAGTCAAAGATGTAAGCCACTACACCATCATCAAGACAATTGAGTGGTTTCATGTCCTCTGCTTCCTTACCATGAAGGATTTCCATCAAGCCTTGTGCAAATGCAGCCCGGGCCACCTGACTGGCTCCGCCAGCCATGTGAATGAAAATTTGCAAACATAGCGCTTCCAATTCACAGAGCAGAGATGTGGGGATGGGTCACAGCATATCTGCAAGCCAAGCGGTGGACCTCTCAATGCTCTTGGTCAGACGCTTTTGGGAGTATCTGATAGTGCAACAATGACATCCGGTTTGCAATCGAGGATGTACGACCGCCATGAAGATCGCGTCACCTATTGTCAAAAAAAAACATATAGTCCTGTTGAGATGGTGTACGAGGAATCCGGAACGCCTTGCCTTTCGAACCCCTCTCAAGCATTGTGCGGAAACGAAGTCGTTCCCATTCGGAGGCATCTCTCTGTCGTCGCACGGATCTCGCAATGACATCGAAATAACCTGTTGTGGATAACCTAGAAACGTGTGAAGCGGGTTATTTCCGGCTTGTAGGGTCGGGACGGGTGGTACATGTTCCAAGCTGTTGTGTAAAATTTCGACTATGCATTTGTTCAATGAAGAAAGGACTCACAAGGACTCGAAAGGAATATGAACCCATCCAAAAGCCTTTGTTATCCGATAATGATCTCTGGATAGATGTGGGACAACTCCTCGTGAAGTCGAAATGGTTAAACCAGGTGTCTCAATATTCAGCAAGTGTTCCGGACGGCTGAGCGTGACCTTGCCTAGCCTTGGAGTCTTGGACCAAATCGTGACGCATTAATATTGCTGCACATACCAAAAAGGCAATGTTCCCCAGTTTTTCGTTTCATTGCACTTCACAAATTTTAGGGTAACGAAAGTTGCAGACCCCTAGTCGTTTTCCAGGCTAGCCATCTATGACAGGCCTTGCCGCCCTTCCCTTGGCGGGAGAAGATGGCTCAGACGTCTCCAAGTGGTCCGGCACGTCGCGAATAGTTGGACCTCCATGGGCACATCTGCCCATCATCACGATCAGCCTCCTAGGCGTACAATTCTTTTGGTCGATCGAAATGTCGTATGGTGGGTAACATGCTACAGCTTGTTGGGAAGTATTGACGGGAAAAAACACAAATGCAAGCCTCGCCATACCTTTTGTCTCTCGGTTTGACCAAGTCGCTGATGGCTATGGTATTTCTTGCGGGACCTCTTTCGGGTTTGATCGTACAACCACTCGTTGGTGAGTTTTTTCCCATTAGCGCGAATGTGCGGTGTGTGTCGTTGAGCTTTGCGCTGGTTCGGTTGGCTTTGTAACCAACCAACAAATGACTCGCGAATGGATTTTTGAGATTCCATTCTGCATGTTTACTTACCACGTACCATAGGCGTCCTCGCCGACAATTCGAAATCCCGCTTTGGAAGACGGCGACCGTTCATGATAGGCGGGTCTCTCATTTGCGTTGCAGCTATGCTCTTACTTGGATACACGCGTGCCGTGTCTTCCATTTTCTTTGCACCCCAAACCACACACGTTACGTTTTTCCCCTCCCCTGGTCCTTGACATTTATAACTTTAAGCAACAGAACGATGTGTTAACAATATGGCTTGCTATTTTGGCCATATATTGCATTGATTTTTCTATCAACGCAGGCTCGTGTCCATACCCTGGTTCCACCTTTTGTTTTCTGACGCGGCTATAAGCAGTTCAAGCCATGAATCGTGCACTACTGGTCGATACACTACCAACCCCTGAACAAGCTAGTGGTAATGCCTGGGCGGCGCGAATGCTTGGCATTGGCAGCGTTGCTGGTTTTTTTGTGTGCGTTGCCATGCAAAAAACCCTATCGTGTTTCTTTAGGCTAACTTTTAGTTGTAGCGGGAACATCGACCTGCCCCGTATATTCCCATTCTTGGGTACCCAGGAGTTGCAAGTGTTGTCGGTGGTTGCATCAGCTCTCCTGCTTGCTGTGCAAGGCATCACAGCATCATTCGCGAGGGAAAGGGTGCTGTTAACTCCTGGGTATGTGTTTTGTGACTTCCATTGGGTGAATAATTGGGGTAACTGAAATTGAATGCACATAGCAATCATGGGTTTTGGAGTGAAATGAAAGCCATATACACCAACATGCGAACACTCCCGCGCGTCATTCGGAATATTGTGTGTCGTTTATCTCTGAAACTCCTGACGAGTGTTCCTCGCTGAAAATTTAATGTACAGTGCATCATTCAATTCTTGTAAGCAAAAAAAGCCCGACTCCATATCTTATTTGATTTTGTGTGATAATTCAATTCACCAATAACAGCGCCTGGTTGTCCTGGTTTCCGGTGTTGTTCTACAGCACAGTCTATGTTGGTGAACTTCACAAACGGGCGTCGCCGATCTCTCCTGGTTCTGACCCAGCTGCCGTGTTGGCCTTGGAAGCGGAAGCCAACCGGCTTGGTTCTCGGGCACTATTTTTCAGTGCTGTGCTGTCGCTCGCGATGAACGTGTTTCTACCGTTTTTTGTGAGGGAGGCCAGAGGGGAAAGGAGGATCGATGCGATGAGGAGTCCTGTCGTAATGAAACGGACGTGTTTTGATCGGGTGCGAGTGCACCTGGTGAGTCTGTGGGCGGTGTCGCATGCCGTATTTGCTGGCTGTATGGCGGCTACATTGTACGTTTGCCATAACGTGTGCGGGGTTATTTTTAATTTTTAATTTTCAATTACCAGTTTCACTTCGAGTGTGTTTGGCGCAACGTTGCTGATTTCTATTACTGGATTTTCATGGGCCATTACGATGTGGGCGCCGTTTTCGCTGGTACGGCAGTTCAGGGTGTTTGCGTTTATGCGCTGACCGGGTCGTGTTCAGTTGGCGGAAGCCATTCTTACGGAACCAGCAGCAGGAGCAGCTGGGAGCGGTGAAGACGTGGTGTCTATCCGATTGTTGGACGCACGGACGAGGAGGCCGCTGCAGCATTCGAATGACGAGGAGGTACAGTTTTTAGTTGATGGGGAGGAGCAAGGAGAGGATGAAGTCGCAAGCGCGCGATCTGGATCAGTATCGAGCGAGGGTGATGAGGGGGAAGAAAGGGAGCGACTTGTCATGGGAAATCCAGAGGCGCGGCTGAGTCGACTTGATGTAGAAGCGAGCGATACGCGTCCTCGTGATTGGAAGAATGGCCGAAGAGGAATTAGCGAAAAAGCCGGGATCATTCTTGTTCGTGTGTTAATCTTTCATGAATCCCTTTTTTTTTGCGTTGACGAAAAACCATTTTGACTTTTTTCGTTGTTGTAGGGGATCCACAATGTGTTTGTTGTTATTCCGCAGTTCCTTGTGACGGGGATGTCGTCTGCTATTTTTGCCATTTTCGAGCCGGACAAGTCTGTTCTGCATGGACACCATCCTGGCAGTACGAAACCTGTTGGGAATGGGACTTTTCCAGCGACATTGTTAAAGTTGAATGGGACTCATGTTGGTGGAGTTGTGGTGGCGGCGGCGGCGGTAGAAGAAGAGAAAGGAGCTGGAGTAAATTCCGTTGCGCTTATTTTCCGGTATGATTTTGTTCGTGTTTTGTGCTTATTTTGTTGAGTATATATTTTTTGCTCTCTTGCATAAACTAGGATTGGAGGGATTTCGGCTGTGGTTGCATTTGTGTTGTGTTGGCGACTTGCTCGAGAGTTGAGACACAGATAGTAGTATATTACATCGCAGTAAGGGAGGAGTATGTTTTTGCCATTTGCAGAATAGCTGGCCGCGACCAGCGTTTGAAGGCACGTCTAGCGCACTCGTTCTTTGTCCAGTTGCCTTACTTGTTGGGAGAATCTTGTAGCCCTCTCTCGGGAGGTGTCGTTTTTGCCCAAAAATTTCACAAGATCTATAGACTATAGACTGGAGTCTCAGTGTGAATATGAAGAGCAACTAAATGTATTCATTACCTATAGACTGGAGTCTATAGGTACAGATGTGTGACAAAAGTTACTGCCGCGTGTGATGTCACGTCTCAATGACTTGGATTTGCTTTGTTCCATACACTATTACCCACTATCGATAACCTATCTAATAGCGTGTGGGGCCTCCTTTGGCCTCTAGCAAGGCCTCAACATGAGCAGGCATGCTCTCAATCAACCGGTTTATCACTTCCACGCCAATCTTGTCCCATTCCTCTAAAAGAGCCACCTTCAATCTTTCAGCATCTTGGGGTACCTCTGGATGCCTGTTTACCCAATCTTTGAGGAGTTTCCAAACATGCTCGATGGGATTCATATCCGGAGATTGTGCAGGATGGGGAAATACCTTGATTGAGTGTGATTCATGGAACCTTTTTGTGACCATTGACCAGTGTGTCGGGGCACCATCTTCCATCACTTTAACTAACCCCATCTCCTTGTAGAGCTCCATATATGTGTCCCATAATGGACCAGCGAGTATCAAACGAATGTAATCGAACACCTTTCCATTGATCCTTGGGTAGGAAATAGAGCGGCCCCTTCTGGTTGTATGCAATGCATGACCACACCATTACGCTGGTTCGGCCAGACTTGAAGGTAGGTGCCAGACACTTGTCGAGATACTCCTCACCAGGCCGTCTCCAATAGTGATGCCGAAGTTTGGTTTGGAACTGATCCGAACCTGGTTTGAACCGCGAACCGTAATGTATAGTTACCTACGTAGATACTCATTTAGATACTTAATTTTTCACATTTTTTTCTATGCAGTCACGTGAACTTAGGTCATGTGACCTTAAACATACTCACGCGACACCCTAATTTCGACTCAACACTAACGTTACTCAACAACCACAGTAAGTAACAGCTTCATACTATATTTTACTGACATTTTATTACATAGAACAGCCCCCCGTGGCCCACCTTGACCACATAAAGAAGGCGCCCGTGGTCAACTCCACCCAACAACCACCCTCACGTTCCAACGTGAGTCAGAGTGAATCGAGGGCAGCAGAGGCAGCAGCATCAATGGCAGTGGCAACACCACCAATGCCACCACCCCAATGATGGCCAAATGGCCCCAAACGACAGCAACAGCAACAGCAGCAGCAGCAACCGCAACCGCAACCACAACCGCAACCGCAGCAGCAGCAGCAGCAACCGCAACCGCATCCACAACTGCAGCAGCAGCAACAGCAATGCTGGCAGCAGCAGCAGAGCAACACCAGTGGCAGCAGCCACCTGCCACGTCAAACGTGGATGATCACGACCATTGTTGCCTCCACCACCACTTACAACACCAACACCAACACGACAACAACAACGACAACGGGGAGTTGAAGGCTGGGAGGGTGGTGCGCCCACCTACTGGCCCAGGTACGTCTCTCACGAACATGCCCTAGCCACGTCAATTGATGTGCGGACGCCCATAGGAAGTCCCCAGCCCCATCCAACCTCGCGAAAACAGATGGAGCACATCAATTGATGTGCCCCGTTCTTCGCAAGGTCATCAGCACGCACGGACGCCCATGGAAAGTCCTTGGCCCCATCCAACCTCGTGAAAACAGACAGAGCGTGTCAATTGATGCGTCCCCGTTCTTCGCGAGGTAGGTAGCACGCGTGGATGCCCATGGGAAGTGCCTGGCCCCAACCCAACCTCGCAAAAACAGACGGAGTGCCCCCCCATCTACCTCGTGAGGGTGACAGCCGCATCAATTGATGTGCGTCTGGCCCACGCGAGGTATTTGGAGGTTGGTTCACAGTTCGAACCGCCTTTGAACACAGACCGAACACCGTGGAACCATTCGACATGGTTCCAGTTTGGGTTTGGCATTTGGCTGAACCGAACCAACGGTTCCAGTTCTGGTTTTTCAAAAATAGCGAAAAACCGGACCGAACCTAACTTCGGCAACACTAGTCTCCAGACACGAATTACACGAGAGTTTTTGCCCAACTCAACCAAATATTCATCAGTCCATATAACTCATTTCCACTCTTCCATACTCCACCCCTGTGCAACCATTCCCCACTCAAGTCAAGCTTTTCTATTGGCTGGTTTAAGGTAAGGTTTGCGTCGTGCGATGCGAGAATTCATTCCGATGTCACCCAGGGTCCAAGAAATTGTCTGTTTGCTCACTGGCCTCCCCATTGCAGTGGATGCAGTATTGGTGATATCTCGAAGGGTTTGATGTCTATCCACCTCCAATATCCTTGTAAGATGATGGAGTGTCCTTCTGTTGACTAGTCGAGGCCTCCCTGACCTTGGTGCACTGACAAAGTCCCCCCAAATGTGGTGAATCCTGACAATGAGTCGGATTGTCCTTTTGGGCATGCCGAAAATATCTGCAATTATGTTGGTAGGGATTTGCTTTTTGGCCATTTGGACAATGGCGAGGCGAAGCTCAGGGCTTGTGTTTTTTGAACACGCATGATGTGACATGGTTGATTAGAGAAAACATCCAAAATGCATCAACAAGATAAATTGTCATGATCATAAATCATATGATGCGGCAATAACTTTTGTCACACATCTGTACATCAGTCTAAGGTACAAATCAGAAAGGGGAATACAGACCTCAGTGCGAATACGAAGAGCAACTGAGGTCTTTCTACGCTGCGAAGGGGGTAAATATACTACTGTAGACAAAGAAGAACGTCAAGACAAAGCATGAGTGATCCAAAAAGGAAAGAGTCTAGAATCTTATCATCAATCGGAGCATTTATGTTTGCCCAGTTCAACAAGATCAACAGACAGAATCCATTTACCTGAATTTAAAGTTTACTTTATTGTAATCATGCCCAACATTATGGGTTCAAGACTCGTAAGGACTGCACTCACCCTCACAAGATTGAGAGCCCTTGCACCTCTCCTTTCATCGAGTTTCACCCTGGGGTTTCCACCCATTTTCCCACGTCACGGTTTTACTCCATCTACTCCAGAGGAGACATTTCTGCTACCAATCCTTTTGTCTCCTCCTGAGTATGTCCTTCCTCTTTTTCTTCTTGTTCCTTCTGATTCCTTATAGACTGTAGTTTTTTGGTTTCTTGCAATTTAACTTCATCACATCATCATCTTGAATGCCTCATAATGAGAACAACAACAAACCAGAAAGCCAGATGCAGGCAACATCCTTTGACTTGGAAACCACCTTTGAACCAATGGTTAGGGATGCGTGTGTCAACCTCACCAAGGATTACCATGCAGGATGGATCAAAAAACCCGCCACCATCCTGGAGCTCATGTCGGCCATGCCTTTTGGAACCATTGGTGTAGTGTTGCCGAAGTTCAGTTCGGTCCAGTTCTGACCCTTTTTGGCGGAACCGCAAACTGAACTTCGGGTCCAGTTTGGCGCATGGCCAAACCTGGACCCAGACGGCGTTGAACCGTCTTGCCGAGGTGGGCTCCCATGAGCTCCGTTCTCCTCACGAATAGCAGGCACGTATCAATAGATACGGCGCTGCATATCACGAGGTAGATGGGTGCGGGGGAGCCCTCCGGTGTCCCCAAGGGATGTGGAGGGATGGGGGGTCTTGTCCTGTGGTCCCTGCCTGGCATTGCTGGCGTTGCTGCTGCTGCTGCTGCTGCTGCCACTGCTGCTGCTGCTGTTGCTGCTGCCGCTGCTGCTGCTGCCAATGCTGTTGCTGCTGGCGCTGCTGCTGCTGTCATTGCAGTTGCTGCTGCTGCTGCTACCACTGTTGCTGGCCATTGCTGTTGCTGCCATTGCAGTTGCTGCTGCTGCTGCTGCTGGCTGTTGCCATCGTTGTTGCCTGGTCGCCATTGCTGTAGCTGTTTCCGTTTCCATTGCCACTGCTGGTGGTGGTGGCGGTGGTGATGATGTTGCGGCTGTCCCATGGGTGGTTTTGCTGCCACAGATGCTGCTGCTGGCGTTGCTGCTGCTGCCGGCCAGCGTTGCTGCTGGCCGTTGCCATCGTCATTGTTGCCGTTGCCATTGCCATTGCCATTGCCGTTGCTGGTGGTGGTGGTGGTGGTGGTGGTGGTGTTGCGGCTGTCCCGCGTCCGTTGGCATTGGCGTTGGGATCCATGTTGTGTGTGGTGGTGTGCTCGCGATGTGGTTGCAGTCAAGTTGCCTGTGGCAGGTAATATTAGTAAAGTTAAGAAAATTTATGAGACTTATCTGTATTCACGAACGCGACATTGTGTTGCATTCATGGGCCTTGCGTTGTTGTTGTTGGTGAAGACACCTTCATGTAATGGTCACATGATATCGTTTAACACGAAAAAGTAAGTAAAGAAATACAAAAAACAAATAAAATAAATACCTTAAAAATATCCACCTTCGCGGTTTGGACGCGGTTTGGAGCCGTTCAGGAATTCCGGCAGGCCTTGAAACCCGGAACTGAACCCGCGGTCTGGTTCTGCACTTGGCTGAACTTAGACTGAACCCCGGGTTCGGTTCAGGGTTTGAACCGGGTTTGGCTAGGTTCGGAACCGAACTACGGCAACACTACATTGGTGAGAACGATACCGTTAATTGCCAGGCTTTCAGGGTCTATTGCAAGATGCTTGACAGCTATGACAACGTACAGAGGGGTGGATCCAACTGTTCAAATGCGCTCAATCGGCTTGTCAACACCAATTATGGTGAGGGAGACCAGGAAACAGAACTCAGGGAAACCCAAGGAGAAGATGACCCTGTCCTTACTTGACCACCTAAACGTGGAGCCAGCAAGTCCCTTGACGATGCCAATGACCAACTGAAATGGCACATCAATATTGTTTTCCTGTGGGTCAGGAATCTCTCCATCCATCAGTCCTCCGTCCATCCTTACATGACATATGTACCCTTCTTGAAAACTTCTTGCAAGATATCAAACTTACTGTTGCATCAATACTTAACTCAGCCTCCTGTCCCCAGTTCCCTCAGTCCAAGTGGACCAGTCTCATCTCCGGGCCAGCTGTTAACCTTGATCATGTCCTCTCTGGACTCTTCACCACTTGGAACAGGTCAGATCATTTGAAATCTCACTTGGACATTTGTCCCCCACCAAAACTCTCATCTCCCACAGTGAATGGATCACCGCTTGGGAACCAACCATTGAGGCCACCATCTTTGTCTTCCCACAGCAAGAACCTGAGCTATGGCATTTCGAGTGTTACATTCCCAGACTATTTGTGTGCCTTCTGGAAGACCAACACCAATGTGTCATCAACCTTGACAAAGGCATCTGTATCCATGTCGCACAATGCTGGGACCTCCTCCTTACTGACACACTTGCAACTCCACTGGATCCACTCTTGGGATAGACAACTTGAACCATGCCGTGTGGCCAGAATCACCCCACAAACTCGATGCCAGGATGCATGCTGCCACTGGAATGACAACAAGTGCCCAAACTCTGCCAACAAGTGTAATTACGTCCACCATTGCTCCAAGTTACGAGTTCTTTTAATTTATTAAAAGACTCGTTCTTTATCAGACCTGGTTCAGTGAGGATTTGTAATTAATTAATTAATAAAGTTGATTGCCTATAGATAAAAATTTTTTGGGCCAGAGATATGATTCTACTTCTGATACTGGAAAATAACACCATGTTGGGGCCATGTTTGGACCAGCTTACATAAGAATCCAAATATGGGTTGCTTAAAAAAAATCAAATTACCTTGTAATTATATTCAAAATATTCATACTGACTTCAATTCTTATCAAAATCAGCTGAAAAATCGAACTGCTGACTAATATAATCATTTCGGGCAAGGTGTGACAGTCACATGTGACCAGTCTAACCATATAAGGGAATTTCTAATATTGTATACCAAATTTTATGCTGATTGTAACTGTGACAGTCACATGTGACCAGTCTAACCATATAAGGCAATTTAACATAAAGTTTACCAAATTTGATGCTGATCACCATAATATTCATTACAGTTAACAAATATAATTATATAACATAATCATGCAAGTTTTATCATATGTTTTGGTCCTTGTAGTCTAATTTGAGCTTTAGTAAACAAATACAAATAGATGTAAACAACAACAAATAATGTGCTCGTTTATAAATATTATCACTGGACATTTATAAGTGATGTTGCAACTTAGCTATATGACAAATAAATAAATCCAATATGATTAGATTACTTTGTATTTCAATTTTGTTTTTGGTCAAATTTCTTATGTAATCATGATTATGTAATCATTAGTCAGATCACCATTTGAACCCAGACTTTGAACCTTATTGGACTTTTGCTTCTTGAACCTGAATCACCACCTTCCCCATTTGGTGCGCTAAGTCCGCATTTTTTTGACCTTTTTGGCTCATTTAAGCTCAGTTTTCCATATTCAGACTCCAAAAAAAGAGCAATTTGGATCAGGTGATGTGCCCGGACCATTCTGGGTCCAGTGCTGACATAATATTTCCTTTTATAGACAAAAAAAGTCAAAAATTCTTTGGATTTTTGTGCTTTTTCTTTCATCTGGCTCTGTTTTGTATCTTGGACCACTGGTGATGTCTTTTATTGGTGTAAATTATCATGGGTTGACATAATCTATCATTTGATAGCCAATCTCCCTGTCAACATTCCAAGTATATGGAAATTTCATATTTTTTCACCTTTTTAAATTGTATAAGCTCATTCTCAACCTACAGGTTTACAGTAGATCTTTTCCAGCTCAGGTATGAATCTCTTACCATCTATGATCAAATGTTGACATATTATATTCATATATAGCCTTGAAATGCAAAATTTTGTGGATTTTTTCGATTTTTACTGCTTTATGTGCTGGAATTTGTATTGGTATGTGGTTTATTCATCTTCTCCAGATATATTTGACATATCCATATTATGATCTAGCATTTGTTTTCAAAAAAATTATAAACCTGTTCACAAAAATGTTAAAAATGTCATCATTGTCACAATGTCTTATGATTTTTATCATTGCAATGTCTTGGGCACAATGTGCTGTTATTGGGATTGGCCTTGTGCCTCCTGCAAATGTCATACAAAATGTTCCTGTCACATCGACTGTCTCTGTCATACAAAATGCCATTGTGTACCCTGTTACATTGAATTTTTATCAAGACAATTTGCAAAAGTATGAAAATCCCACTTATTTACCAGGTTTCATCACATTGGTCTCCAGTCCACTTCTTCCTTCACATCACCAAACCCTGAAAAAATCACAAATATCCACAACAGCACTGAATTTGTTCTTTCTAGTTGTAAATCAGCTCATCCATTTTTTGTATTTGAACTATATGCCAGAATCTTCTTGAACATGTTTGTTTTACTTTTTGAGTATCATTGTACAACCAGTATTGCTAATAAGTGCATATATATTAAGTTGAAACTTCAACAGAATCTGTTCAGAAAACATGACTTCAGAACTTACTTGAAATACATTACAAAACAACCTATATTAGCAAATGGAGCCACTCTGCTGTTTTTCATAGTTCTGCATCATTTTCTAGCTTTTCAAATGGCTGGTCACTATATTTGCAATAAAACTTCGAAATTACATGACATTTTCAAGTCTGAAAATATATCCTGTAATTCTAACCTTGATATTGAATGCATTGGTGGAGGCAAAGCAAATATATTCTCATTCCATGAACTAATGCCTACTTCAACCAATGACAATGCTAGTATGGATGTAGCTAAATATAAATTCCACTCTTACATGCCAAAAAGTGAAGCACTGTCATTGGAATCATCATCTGAAAAATCACTTGTAATTGTAAATCACCCATTTGAATTGTTGATTCCAAAGTTGACCATTGCCAACTTGAAAGTAATTGCAGCTCATCATAGCATTCTTGTCCACTCAAAAATGAATCAGGCATCAATTCAAACTGCAATACAGAATCATGTGTGCTCCAACTGTCCTGAATTTGTATCAATCTTTGAATTTATTAATGAAGAAGTAATTGCAATGCACAAGAAAACCTCAAATACCAGAGCAGTCAAGAAATTTAAAGCACAACATCCTGACAAATATGCACAACGAAATCTAGCAGCTGTGCAGAAATTTCACAACGAACACCCTGATAAGCATGCCAAACAAAATCTGGTAGCTGTGCAGAAATATCAGAGTGAAAATCCAGAGAAACATGACAAACAACATCTAGCAGCTGTGCAGAAATTTCAGAGTGAAAATCCTGACAAACATGCAAAGCAAAATCTGGCAGCTGTACAAAATTTTCAGAGTCAAAATCCTGATAAGCATGCTAAACAACATCTAGCAGCTGTGCAGAAATTTCAGACTGAAAACTTAGAGAAACATAGCAAACAAAATCTGGCAGCTGTGCAGAAATTTCATCTGGAACATCCTGAGAAGCATGCAACACAAAACCTTGCAGCTGTACAAAAGTTTCACCAGGAACATCCAGAGATGCATGCATCACAAAACCATGCAGCTGTTGCAAAGTTCAAAGTTGATCATCATGACAAGCATCTGCAATATACATTAAATGCAGTTAGAAGACATACCATGAACCACCCTGAGCAGCATACACAAACAAATCAGGTTGCTGTTCAGACATACAGAGATAATATTCAATTCCCTCCTGATCCACCTTCAGCAAAATTGCAACACACTATTATTTCAGGATTTTGTGGTGATACCTCTCCCAACAAATTTATTGAATCTGGTTGTGCTGATATATGTCCCACGTAATATAATTTGAAATTCAATTACTACATGCACAGGCAATAGCAACAATACAAAATTCTTCTTTTGCAACTGCCCAATATCTCATCCTTAGCCTCAGCTTGTACAGACACTCATTATGCCCAATCACAATCTTTACCAACCTCAGAACCCACCCGACTTGGAATATTGTGCTTTTTATTTAATCTCACTCAATTCCCAATTTGAATCTATATCACCTCATTACTCCTTAAAATGGAAATCTAAATTTAATGACTATTCTATCCAGATCCATAATTAAACTACCAAGGGCAGGAGGCAGGTGGGAGGAAGGTGGCAGTGGCAGTGGGAGGTGGGAGTGGGAGTGGGAGTGGGAATGGGACAAGGTGTAAGAAGGGAGGGGAGGAGGGAAGGGCAGCAGGGAGAGGGAGAGGGAGAGGGAGAGGGAGAGGGAGAGGGAGGAGTGGGAGGATGGGTGGGATGTACATACCTCTGTCGTTCCCATCGTCCTCACCCTCGTCGTCTGCGTCTCCGCCGTCCTCGTCCTCGTCATCTTCGTCTTCCCCTCCACCGTCCTCGTCTTCGTCTTCCCCTCCGCCGTCCTCGTCTTCGTCGTCTTTGTCTGCGTCTCCGCCGTCGTCGTCCCTGCCATCCCCATCCCTGTCATTCCCATTCCCGTCGTTCTTGTTGTCGTCATGGTCATCGTTGTCATCGCCATCTGTGTCTCCGTCCCCGTCCTCGTCCTCGTCGTCCCCTGGATGGTCGTCGTCATCCCTCTGACGGTCGTCATCATCCCTCTGATGGTTGTCGTCGTCTCCATCGTCCTGTCGTCCCATCGCTATCCATCTTCATCCCCGTCGTCGTCCCCTGGCTGGCTGTCTGCGTCCTTGTGGTCTCTGTCCTCGTCGTTGCCACTGTGGTTGTCTCGGCAATCTGTCCTGGCCGGGAGCATCCTCGTGCCCAGCCTCGCGGTGTCATGGCCTCGTTTACGCCATCCTCGCGGTGGCCGTTTTTGTCCGTTTCCATTCTGTTTGCTGGCGCGTTGTGTTTAAGGTTGACCAAGGGTTGACATATGTGATAGGGTAAGATTTTCCAAGGGTTTTGAAGGGTTTGTTCTTGAATCATTATCTATTGCACATAGTGATAGAAACTTGGTGGGAATTTCAAAGAGTTACATATGCTCTAGTTTCTCTCCAAAATTTAGGTCAGATTTCTTCAGTAGTTATTGTGCAATTCCATTTTCAAAAAGGAGTGTTTTTCAAAACCCCTCAGGGGTCCGGGTTTTTCAACCCCTCAGGGTTTTTTAAAAACACTCCTTTTTGAAAATGGAATGGCACAATAACTACTGAAGAAATCTGACCTAAATTTTGGAGAGAAACTAGAGCATATGTAACTCTTTGAAATTCCCACCAAGTTTCTATCACTATGTGCAATAGATAATGATTCAAGAACAAACCCTTCAAAACCCTTGGAAAATCTTACCCTATCACATATGTCAACCCTTGGTCAACCTTAGTTGTGTTCTGCTGTTGGGTGTTCGGATTCGCCTGTTTGGCGTGGGGTAGCTGCAAAAGGTCAACAATTAGCAGAGAATACAAAAAAGTTAAAGTCAGAAATTTACCTCGGGTGCTCCTCTGCACCTGTTCCCGTTGTTGACGCGTTGTTGAAAACAACGAGTCGAAGCTTGAACTCGCCCGGGAAAGCCAACCGGCAGTTGCCGCTTTCCCAAACGGGTTCGAGTTGCCATACATGGAAGTGTGGCTGATGCTTTTGGATCTTCTAGCATGCACACCAATGCATGCATACCCAAAGTGAGATCCTCAAAAGATGTAAATATGGTATACCTACTCTCATGTCAATTTTTATATTTTATTTGGCCCTCCATCAAGAGCTATTCACAATTTATTGCATTTCCTCTGCCAGAATTGGACCTTTAATGATATAACTTCGTCTTAAAAATCTGAAATTACAGCATATTCGGAAAAGCTTGTCCGCACCAATTTTCAAAAAAAAAAAAAGTCTGACTAAGTGAGATCCGGCCATTGCCGACTGCCTCATCAACTGCGATGGTCTTCAAGCATATCAGTAAAGACCTCAAGGAATGCGCTCTTTTCCTTCTTGAGCATCAATATGCTCCTCGTGATGTTATCTGCGACCTTTTCGACATCACCGAGAGAAGCATCCGGCGTTGGAAAGTGAATCAAGCTGCCTACGGATCTGTCATCCCCCCCCCTCCTCCAAAGTGTGGCCGGCCACATATTCTCAATACCGATATGACCCACGACCTCTATACTTTACTCCAAGAAGCCCCGGAGATGTTTTTGGATGAAGTTCAAGATTGGATCGCCCTCGCCTACGATACTCAACCACACTTTTTGAGAATGTCCGTGATGCCAGCTTGACATACAAGTTACTGCGCAAGGCAGCAGCGGAACGCGACGAAGATGCTAGGCAGGAATGGATGGATGACATAAATGGCCATTTTGCGGCCTTGCAGATGGTAATGGTGGATGAAACAAGCAAAGATGATTGGACCATCTATCGACATTATGGGTGTGCTCCGTCGGCCAGGTGTGTTGGTAGCAACAGTTTCCTGATGCTCATAGGCCGGTGGAGGGCCATCTGCGTCCATAGCTTCTATGGGAGTAGCGAGCTAGCAGGCAGTTGGCAATGGCCGGATCTCAGTTAGTCAGACTTTTTTTTTTTTTTGAAAATTGGCGCGGACAAGCTTTTCCGAATATGCTGTAATCTAAGGAGTACTTGAATAAGTACTCATTGTTGTACAAATAAGTGCCTGATTGTTGGTGGACCTGGACCTATATTGCAGCCAGCAAATGCACAAAATTTTGCATTGTGGCTGACCCATCAGCCGCAGTCCAAACTGCTGCTTTGAACCTGGTGGTTCTTGGCTACAACAGATGTCTGGGACCACCAAGTACCAGGCACTGATTATCAATACAATAGATACTTTACATAGTAGTTTCACGATTATTCTCATATTTTTCAGAGCAATATTGGTAAAGTTGCACTTTAAGGGTCTGAATTTGGCAGGGAGGTATTAATGAATCATGGATATCTATCTATGTAGGCCACAATAAAATACAAAATTTGGGGAGGATGTAGTTAGAGGCTAATTCTATCTCTACATAGTCTTAAATGTGTTACACAGTTGTTGTGCTCCATGCAATTACACTGAGAAAAGTAAGATCTTGGTGACATATAAGGCAATTTGTGCCCGTTTGGGCAATCGGCAACCTCCGGCGTGGGTTCAAATCATCGCGTAGTCCACGATGCGTCCATGAGAACGACGATGGCAACAACATCAAGTAGAAGGTAAGTACAATTCTCAAAACTTACTATCTATTACTATGCTAACTCATAATGTTATTTTTATGTAGAAGTTGCTCACTGCCGCGCCGGGAATGCCCCGCAACAGGCCACATCACGTCAAAATCCAACTCAAGGGCCGAAACGATGGATAGCAGGCAACAATGACGACAAAGATGACAAGCGCAGAGATGGCCAGCCAGGTGACGACGACAGGACGGAGAGGGATAGCAACGGGACAACAGGATGACGGAGACGACGACGACCGTCAGAGGGATGACGACGACCATCCAGGGGATGACGAAAACCATCCAGGGGACGACGAGGACGAGGACGGGGACGGAGACACAGATGGCGACGACAACGACAACGATGACGACAACGAGAATGACAGGAACGGGAACGACAGGGACGGGGACAGTGGGGATGACGACGGCGGAGACGCAGACGAAGACAACGAAGACGAGGACGGCGGAGGGGAAGACGAAGACGACAAGGACGAGGACAGTGGAGACGCAGACGACGAGGGCGAGGACGACGGGAACGACAGAGGTATGTACATCCCACCCATCCTCCCACTCCTCCCTCTCCCTCTCCCTCTCCCTCCCTCTCCCTCTCCCTCTCCCTTTCCCTCTCTCTCCCTCTCCCTCTCCCTCTCCCTCTCCCTCTCCCTGCTGCCCTTCCCTCCTCCCCTCCCTTCTTACACCTTGTCCCATTCCCACTCCCACTCCCACTCCCACCTCCCACTGCCACTGCCACCTTCCTCCCACCTGCCTCCTGCCCTTGGTAGTTTAATTATGGATCTGGATAGAATAGTCATTAAATTTAGATTTCCATTTTAAGGAGTAATGAGGTGATATAGATTCAAATTGGGAATTGAGTGAGATTAAATAAAAAGCACAATATTCCAAGTCGGGTGGGTTCTGAGGTTGGTAAAGATTGTGATTGGGCATAATGAGTGTCTGTACAAGCTGAGGCTAAGGATGAGATATTGGGCAGTTGCAAAAGAAGAATTTTGTATTGTTGCTATTGCCTGTGCATGTAGTAATTGAATTTCAAATTATATTACGTGGGACATATATGTGATGTACAGACAGAGAGATTCTGATTATTGAAATGGCAGTTTCTCAACAAACAATGGCTTCAGCTGGTGTGAGCGCCATCAGTGTTGTCAACAGTAAATATGTGCCGGCAGACAGGGATGTGGCTGAATCCTGTGGACCAACATGCACCCACATTGCAGCAGTGGCTGGCCCTCGGTCAACCCAATCTTGCAGCAAGAGCTGGAGCCAGGTCAACCTGCTGCTGCAGCAAGAGCTGCGACCTGGTCAACCCGATCCTGCAGCAATAGCTGGAGCCAGGTCAACCTACATTGCAAGAACTGCTGGCCCTTGGTCAACCCATGTATCCAGCAATAGCTGCTCCAGGTTAACCCACTACATGGCAGAGCTGATAGCAGGTTGACCTACCCTGCAGCCATTTACCAGGAAGAGCTGTACCTGGGTCAACCTACCCCAACACATTTCCACAGCAAGAGCTGTCATTTGGGTCAACATACCCCCGCAGCAATAACTGCGCTATGTGTACCTACCAATCGCAGCTCTAACTGCGATTGGGTTAACCAAAATGACTGGGTCTACTGCTATCCAGTGTCTCAGGATCTCCATCGGATGGTAAATTGCAGCACTTCCACACAAATCCAGGTGATGCGGATGCTATCCAGTGTCTCAGGATCTCTATCGTATGGCAAATCACAGCGCTTCCACACAAATCCAGGTGATGCGGATGCTATCCAGTTGCTCAGGATCTCCATCGGATGGTAAATCGCAGCAAGTCCACACAAATCCAGGCCATCCACATGCAATCCTGTGGATCAGGGTTGGTATCCCACGGAGAATCACAGTAATTCCACACAAATCCCGGTTGATGCACATGCATTCCAGTGGCTCGGGATCTGTATCCCAAGATGAATTGCAACAATTCCACAAAAATCCAGGCCATTCCCATGCAATCCACTTGATCAGCATCACTATCTCCAGAACATCCACAGCAATTCCACAGAAATCCAGGCCATACACATGCAATCCAGTGGCTTGGTTGAGGATCAGTATTGCATGATGTAGAGATTGATATCCTGGTGGACCCTGATTCTCGTACTTTCCTTTATATCCCCCATTCTCCTACTCTCCTTTCTATTCCTCCCTCTCTTCTCTTCTTATTCCATCTCCTCACATTCCTTTCTTTTCATACTTCACTATTTCTTCAGTACAGTCCTTTTATACATATTATATAGTACGTATATAGTGTTCCCTGTATATACATACAAACAAGTTGAGTTTGGGTTCTGACCCCATAGACAAAGGACTTGCCAAAACACCATTGGCACCTACAAAGGCCACATTTACTACAACAAAGATTTGCAGCAATCCCACACAAATCCCAGCCATTCACATGCAATCCTGTGGCTCAGGATCACTATCCCACAAAGAATTGCAGCAATTCCACAGAAATCCAGGCAATTCACAGGCAATCCTGTGGCTCAAGTAATCACATCATTGTTTTGACTGACTTTGTCTTGGTCAACTACTGGACCAGTACTAGTCAAATACCAGTCAAGTACTGGGCAACTACCAGTCAAGTACTGGGCAAATACTGGTTAATGTATTTGGGACTCTACAAATACTAAATGTGAGATTGTCTTTCAAATTTTATGAATTCAAATTCAAAATTCAAATGTTTTATTGACTTTGAGAGACTTGAAAGACTCAAATGCATTAGATATCTGGAAAGCTTCAAAATTCAGATTTGGAGTTTCCTGAATATGATACCAAATCTCAAATGTGAGTGTTTGAGAAATTGAGATTTGCTTTATGATTCCAGATTCTTCACAAAATATGAAACATTTGGATTTTTTTTGAATCTACATATGACCTTTTGATTGTTATTTCTAATTCTTAAAAGGTGTGGAGAAATATGATCTTCAGTAATGTATTTAGATATCTATTTCACACAGCCTAAATTTAGGGTTTTGTTTTGTATGGGTAATTTATTTGTGTCACCCCCAAAGGCCTTTTTGCACCTAGTGCAAACCCAATCTAAATTCGGCAGTGAATAGAAGGTGATGAAAATGACATTGTATTCATGGTCATCACAGATCAACTTCTTTACTTATATAATTTTGATTAAATTTAAGTATGGCCTAACGCCAAATCTTGGGCTGGACCAATCACTGACAGCTCAATGTCAGGTCAACATCAATTCCATGTATATTTGATGTCACGGAAGGACTTAGCGAAAATTGTGGAAGGACTTGGTGAAACAAGGTGATATATTCAAACTCCATCACAACTCCGAGCCCAATTTTTGAACCTTCGCCATGTTCAACTTATTCTCAACCACGTCGTCTCTCCACCATTCCTCTACACTACCAGGATAAAGAATGGCAAGTACATCCTCTTTTACTATTTTCCTTTACTCTTCTACACTGATTGACTTCTTTTAACACAGAAGATGATGGGCTGAGTGCTGCCAGAGCAGGAGGAGATTTGGTGTAGCTGGCCTGTATATAGTACCAGAAATTGTGCAATAATCATGTTTCCTGATTTGGTGGTCTATAAAGTTCTATATCAAATCTACATAGAACTTTCACATCGATGCCATGTGGCAAACCCTGGATATCGGACAGACGCTGCATTTTTTGTATGGCAGCATGGCTGGATCTGGCCCGCCTCAGCTTCTCAGGTCACATGGCTGATTTGGGATGACCAATCGAACACCAGTGTACCATAATGATTCCACTTTACCACACATTCCTTTTTCATTCCAATTTGCCTTCTGTCTTCTTTTGGACATCATTGTTTATTTTTGTTCTTGTTTCCTTTTTATCCTTTCTTCTAGAACAATCCAGACCAACCATGGACACATCCCCACATGACCTTGCTGTACCCAAACAGTCTCCTTGCTGATAGACATCATTGCCATTCTCTTTTTCCTTACCTTGACAGATTGTTTACTTCATCCCACGACAAACCGATACACAATGGCTGTACTCCCAACACAGCTAATTACTGTAATCATGATTGGCAGCATTGCCATCACTTTCCTTTCCACTTTCATATTCCATGCCTACCATTATCCTCCCTGATCATCCAATGACATTCCTCACCTACATGCATACTCTGAACAATCCTCAATCACAAGACATTTCACTGTTCCCTCCAATCTGACCATTGCCGAAGCACATGCCTCCAGACTTTGACCACAGACCATATGACTTCCCAACACAGTGAATCAACCCCTATTGTGTATTGTTCACATGTCATAACTTCAATGCAGTACCCGATGACTTGTTCCCACAGCTTGTCACCTATGCCATGACTTGAAACCTGGACCCACATTCATTTATCCTTTTTCATCTGTAACCTTGATACCTCTCACACTCGTTTACAACAATACCTTTTCTTGGACGAATACCAACATCAGGTGGACCACATTGTTCCACACACAGGACAAGACACCACCCCTCAATATGTCATTGACACAGACATCGTCATCCAGCACAGCATATGCTGTTCACATGTCTAACCTCGACTATCCCACCATCCTAGTTGGTTTTCTTCCAGCACATTCCTTTGTTTTCTTTCATGCCAACCTTGCCACTATATCCACACTACCTCAAGACACTCCCTTCACCAATCCCACACTGGACAATGTTTCTCTCCAACCCGACTGTGCAATGCACTTGCTAGACTTCGCACTTGCCCATTACAGCAAGTGTAGACCCTGGATTGGCAATCTGCATATCACATGATCCGATGACAAATCATCCAAGTCATCCAGACCTCCTCTATCCCTAAATGACACCTGGGCCACCAGTTGGATCATGAGAACATCAACATGAGGACACCTCATGTCCATCTCATGGTGAAAACATGGTGTAGTTGGACTTACTGTAGCCTCATGGTTGGACTTCCATTTACCTCCCCTCAAGACCAGTCACTATATCTACTGTTCTTGTTATTGGTTCAGACTTTTTCTTCTTTTCTCTTCTTTACGTTTAGTCTGGTTCTTGGGGCAGACCCTCTTGTCTTGGGTAACCCCCACGGCTCACAATGACATTAAACCATGGACTCCCCCACTTGTAGCAGTGTTGTCTTAGTTATAAGCAACAATGAACCTGCTGTTATCTCCTCTGGAATCTGATTCTCAGTTAAGTTGATTGTTGCTGGAGCCCACTGCAGAAGCGATCTGTAACATGTTGGACTGAACAGAAGATGATCCCAGAATGGTGCAATGGGTGGCTCGCTGTTGACGGCACCACTTTCCCTTTGTTCAAGAAACCAGGCCTCCATGGGGAGGCCTGGTTCAACAAGTCTTCTCAATATTCAATGAATGGCCAATTTGTCAATTTGTTACACAATCTTTGCATCGTCAACTACTCACTTAGGCACACAGAAAGTATCCATGACGCTTACACTTTCAAGGGTACCTGCTCTCCTCTCACCAACAAGATTTCTTTTCTGAAGGGGAATGAATGTGGGCCAACTCAGCATACCCCATTGGAGCTCAAAGAGGATGTGAGTTGATAAGCCTAAATACCATATTGAGATGGAAAATTCTAATGGTACATTTGAACTTCAAAGGAGATTTATGGTTATGACAGGATGCTGTCAGGGTTCAACAGAAATTTTGACAGTGCTTCTTACCACAAATTTTAAGGGTGTGTAATAATTAAATAATTAAATATTGAATAATTAAATAATTAAATATTGAATAATTAAATAATTAATATTTAATTATTCAATATTTAATTCTTTAATATTAAATAATTAAATAATTAAATATTAAATTATTAAATTATTAATTATTAAATTATTAAATTATTAAATAACTAATTAATTATTAAATATTATATAATTAAATAATTAACAATTATTGCTATTTTCATATATAATGACATTTTGAAAAACAAATCTTTTATTGCGATTTTCATAAATGATGACATTTTAAAAATAAATATTTCAAAGTTAAGAACCCAGGTTAAAATTGATAACTGGTGGAATACTGTACCAATTCACATAGTTTCAGAGAGGAAGTCTGTCTACCTTTAGAGGAGTATCTTTCTCTCTATTTACAATTTTAAATTCTTGTATATGGAGAGAGTTATAGGTGAATCATTAATTTGAGTCACTCTAACTTGTACAATGAATATCTCCACAACAAATGCTTGGATTGACATGGTTGTGGGGAGAAACTTGTTCTATTTTTGAAGGGCTACAAGGCCCATTCCGCGTTTCTCTGCATTTTGGACTTTAACAAATTATTATAATGTTATTCATACAGAGATCACTTTTGTGTAATTATCCTTCAAATTTTCAAACTACAGAAAAATGCGGTATGGGCCTTGTAGCCCTTCAAAAATAGAACAAGTTTCTCCCCACAACCATGTCAATCCAAGCATTTCTTGTAAAGATATTCATTGTACAAGTTGCAATGACTCAAATCAACAATTCACCTATAACTTTTTATATAACACATATTTTGAAATTGTAAATAGAGGGAAAGATGGCCCTTAGAACATAGACAAACTATCCCTCTCAGACTATGTAATTTGGTGCAGTATTTCACAAGTTATCATTTTACTAGAACCTCCTTCTTTAAAAGATTTGTTTTGCAAAATGTCATTATATATGAAAATAGCAATAAATGTGTGGTTTTGTCCAGACGGATAGATCACCTGACCCTGTGCATATAAGGTAGAGGTCACCAGGAACGGGCACCCTTACAAATCAGATTATGTAATATTCCCATGGCCAAAAAACATCGCGCGAAGAAGAAAAAAGCTTGGATCGTGGACAATGTAAGTACAGTTCGATGAAGTGAATAATGCAGAATGCTAAGGCAACATTGACTTCCTGACTTCCACCAACATGCTAGCAGGAAGGACCCGGTGCCCATGATATTGACGATTTGCCCATACAGCTTCAGCTCCAGTCAAACCCAGAGAATATGCCGAGATGAATCGTGCTGCCCGATTTGCATACCTGACGAGTGAATAGTGGTGATGAGGTGTTAAAAGGGACAAGAAAACAAGATCTCACCGCTTGATTTGGAGAAGAGGGACATCATCAAGACTGGCCAACATATTTTGCTCCATTTCGTCAATATTACTGGTTTTTGGTGAGCTTCGGTATCGTAGTTTTGCTGCACCCCAATACTGTTCAATAAAATTTAGTTCGCAATGATATTTTGGGTAGAAATCACAGATGTGTCCTCGGCGGGTGATGAGTTCTTCGAGGGCAGACTTCTGAGCAACAAAGTCTGGCTGAAGGAAAAGCAGCTGGCGACAGCAACAGTCAGTCCTACCAGCTTCACATTTGAAGCCTGCGCATTCGGCTTTGAGGCCATCATTTGGCAATAATCCCCGTTCCTTGATGATCTGCTCCATGCCTTTGAACCAACCAGGCATTGTGGGATGATCGTCAGGGAAGTAAAAGTCTTGTGTCGTTCCATCACTGAAGGTGCCATTACGCATCTTGACACCCCCTTTTTTATGAGTCCAGCCATTGTTTGGATACTTAGGCATCTTGCGGGCTGAGAGTGCATCGTCGGCTCGGCGCTGGTGACTCGGTGCATTGTCAAATAAGAAGAGCCCAGTTGCAAATCCGTTCGTTTTGCCCTCGAAGATATCAATTGCTGTGTCAACTTGGGCAAGTATATTGTCCGAGGTAAAGTATCCATCTCAATTTTTGCCTGCTTTGAAAACAATGCGAGTCTCCCTGCAGAAATTTGTCGCAATTGACGGTCAGCTTTCCATAGGTCAATATATTAGTAGAAGCTATTCACTCATCGCCATCTTTCAAGCGGCCCCACTCCGAAGTCAAAAAGTCAGACACCATCAATGATGCACCCTCTCCCTTGCGAACTGGTGTGGGTTTGTCACTGGCATGAGACCAAACATTCCGACGGCGATCATTTTCATAGAAGGTGGATTCATTGTGAGTGATGAGGATGAGACGGAAGCGTTGGCCATGAGGGACCGGAAAGCCAGCAGGTATGGTTGCAACATCTCTGTTGTTATCATATGTGATCATTCGGTGTTCGTATTCCTTCCAGCGTTGTATGAAGCCTTTCCGATACTCAACCACATCTTCTCTCTCGTGCCCATCAACATACATCCCATTTTTTTTCCGCCCATATCGCCAGTTCATCTTGCGGAGCCATCGTCGAGCTGTCCGCTCAGAGATTGTTTTCTTTTTGCCATCCAGCCGCTCTTGCATCTCGGGGGTTGCAATGAAGTCAACAACATCTTGGGCACGAATATAACCACTCTTTGAGATTTCTTGGAGATGAAGTTGGATTGCCTGTGCAAAATCCTCATCCTCAAGGATGAATGAGTGGTATTGGCCATATTGGTGAAGTGGCAGCTTTCCTCAACTGAGGTAACGATGGATCCAGGTGCGCAGATTTCGTGCATGCTTGCTTCCATGCCCTTGACACTTTGACGCAATGAGAGAAGCTTCGCGCCAGGTGTACGTTAGATCTGGGTCAAGATAAAGATTGAGTACGCCAACCATTCCTGTGATGCGAGCACGGTAGAAGACATCAAGTTTTTTGTCTTTGCTATGTTTGCTCAAGCTAGCTTCAGCTTTTCGCAAAGCAGGGAAGTCCTTGTAATTCATCACGTTCAGTGCTGTGTCGGTTGGCATCTCAGACAGATTGTTACAGAGGGTTTGTCCTTCTCGCAAATCCTTGAGCATGCGGTCAACTATCTGTTGATACTCTAGTTGCTTGTTGTGTGGCTGGAGCTCCCTACGCTGGATGTCTGGTTCGATTTGTTGCAAGGACTCCAACCGAGCAGCAGGATCCTGGTGTAAGTTTTAGCCATTTGTTGTCATTCACGATATCAAGGACAACTTACAATTTGCTCAGGAGCTGAATTAATTATTTCCACCTCTGAGACAGACTTGTCAGACTCATGGTCGACATTGGAAGTCTTTGTATGTTTCATTTCCAGCCATTCTCTGACTGAAGGGAATCCTTTTGCAGCCAAATTCCGGCCTTGTTTCGCATGTCGGCGCTTGCTCCTTTGAGAATTGCCATGGTAGAATCTAGGTCATTTGTCACCTTGCCGACGCAACCTCTCAGCGGCTGCTGCAGTGTCATGTGCCCTCTGCAATGTCTCGGTAAAGTGCTGAAGTGCTGATATGCTTGAAATCTTGGTGGCTGATTGCTGATCCTCCTCTTCTCCATCCTCCAGCTCTGAATCCTCCAAGTCTGACTCAGATCCTGGCAAGCCAGATTCTTCCAATTCCTGGCAGCGTCTCATGATGTCTCTGAGAGCAGGATCATCAGATGTGTCGTCACATGCAGGTTTGTCATTGCTGATCATGTTGGCAGGTGATTTTTGGGGCTTCCCTGATGCCCAAGGGAAATTCTGAGTGCGAACTCTGGCTGTGCGAGATTTTTGGGGCATGATTTGAGCTTGTTTTACAGGCACTGACAATTTTCAGTCTCTTCCTGCCACCTTCGGCAGGTCAGCAAATCACGTGTTGTATTATATAAGCTGGCCAAATGTTGGCACCGAAAAATTTCCAAATGCTCAGAATGTTTTCTACAAGTTCGAAAATATTATTTGGGAAAATAATAGTATTAAGTTCTTGTGCAGTTTACTGCTCTGTCAAATCTTCAGAGATAAAAAATCTGCTTGCATAGAAAGCAGATATAGGGTCTAATGAACACATTGTTGAGTGGAAATATTCCAAAAAGTAGTTGTGGCAAGTGGAGAAGCGGATGCAAAAAGGTGTTATTTCTGCTTATGTAAGGGTGCCTGTTCCTGGTGACCTCTACCTTAATCAGATCGGAAATAAAATTTCACTTCTGATGCCAACGCCGTTGGCCAACTCGCGCTCCCTCGGTCAACATGAATCGGATCCTAACGACCTTGACAAACTCAAACAATGGCAGCAAAACCGTATCGCCACCAAATTGAAGGGCGAATACGAATCAGCAGCATTGCACCTGACTGACCTGGTAGAATTTGTTTTCACTGAATTTCTTTCTTGTTCATCGGTCGAATTGCCCGACTTGTAGATCAACAATAATCTATCAACTTCCTTTCAAATAGGATCTGTTCGTGTCGATGGCGCTTTCAACACCCGCCGCTCTTTTCTATCCTCCCTCATTAAACCCGAATTAGAGGCTTCACCTAACTCTCCCTCGCAAGATTTTCCCACTTTAGAATCTGTTCTTCACACCACCAGACGCATTAGCCATCTTTTACAAGAGACAGACATTTTTCAATCCGTGGAAGCCCAGATCGAGAAATCTGGACGTCCAGTTGCCAAAGAGGGTGATCTCGATGTCGTGTTCAGGACGCGTGAGAAAGGGCGGTTGTTTCTTAATACCTCCACGGAAGTGGGTAATGGCGAAGGGAATGCCGTGAGTTTGGCCTTGCTTCTTGGATACACGACTTGACTTTCGAATAGGCAGTCACCGCACGCCTCCGAAATACATTTGGTGGTGCAGAACTTCTAGAGGCCCATCTCTCCGTTGGCACAAAAACGCGGCGTTCATACCGCGCCCTGTTCTCTGCCCCACTTACCCACACCCTTAGAACGCGTGGAGAGCTATCCGTCTTTGGGCTGGTGCGGGACAACTCCAGCCACGCAAGCTCATACGAAGAACTGAGGGGTATAAAGGCCATCGTCAGGGTGAGCTAGGCCAGCTGGATGAATGATACAGGTCGGACCTATTTTCTCCAGAATGGATGTCATGAGTGTCCGATGGGCATGCATGAATTTGCATATGAAGCAGTATTGAGACGTATTGGAAGTTTGACGCCGACCGCCTCTATTAGGCAGGTTTCTATATCAAACATCAGAGTACGCAGCACTTACCAAGGGATATTTAGTATGCGGGAAGCGGCAGGGCAAACTTTCAAATCGTCCTTATCGCATACATGGACCCTGGACTCACGGGATGACAGGTTGGCGGCGTCGAAAGGATTATACACCAAAGTCTTCCAGGAATTTGCGGGTCTCGGAGGTGATGCATCGTTTTACAAGTTTGAAGCGGAAGGTCGATTCTCCCGCCATCTGGTCCCTGGCGTTGTATGTCTTTCTATTGCTCCATCGCTTTTCACTGATGCTACTGTGTGCAGACTATTGCATTTGCTACACGTTGGGGCCTCTTGTGGAACATAAACCGATCGAGTCCATTTTCAGATCGATTCCAGCTAGGAGGGCCTATTGGTATCAGGTCTTTCAAGGCCAACAGCCTGGGTCCTCGAGATGGGGGTAAGTCCCCATATATGCTAAGAAGCCACTGACCGGCCTGGATGGCCCATAGTTGATTCGGTTGGTGGCGATCTGTTTTGGGCGACGGGTCTCTCTATCATCTCGGACATCCCACGCAAGCCGCATTGGCCTGTCAAGACACATTTCTTTGTTAATGCAGGGCGATTGGATCTTATGGACCGAAGTGCTTCCTTTCATTCAACTTATAGCATTAATATTCATCCTCTGCGATCGTCACAACAGCGCGAACCCTGGCAGCAAACATCACGACTTGCTTTTCGAAACCTTCGATATCTGCAGGGGTGGGATTAATTTACCGGTTTGATCCCATCCGAATCGAAGTTAATTTTGGGTTACCACTCATGGCCAGTAGAAGTGATGGGACGAGGAGGGGGATTCAGGTTGGGATGGGTCTGGAGTTCTTGTAGCTTGTAGATCATGGATTCGCAGCTGCTAAACGAGAATTCTAAACAAGATTTGTTTGTTCTTATGCTAGTAAATTTCAATCAACTAACAAGCCCAACAGATAACATCCTAATCCAACCTCAAATAAGCTGGAACAAAAACCCCACGAAATTATGGTAATTAGTCACACGAAAATGCTACATACACAGGAGACAGATGAGGATTTTTTGCCATCAAATAACATTGAGATATCCACTCAAATATTGAAATTATTTTTGTTGTTATCATAAGTCCAAACTTGAAAATGTTGTAAAAAGTAAAGTTATCTAAATGCAGTATTCACACCCACCAGATTCAGCAAGATATTACCAACTGAGATGGGATGCCTGAAAATGAGATCACCCAACTGACTTGGGGATAGCTGAATCAGGCTGAGATATATCCTGGCCCAACTGACATGGTCTAGGCTGAGGTTCTCAGGATATATCCTGGCCCAACTGACATGGTTCAGGCTGATGCTATCAGGATATATCCTGACCCAACTGACATGGCTCAGGCTGATTTTCTCAGGATATATCCTAACCCAACTGACATGGTCTAGGCTGATTTTCTCAGGATATATCCTGGCCCAACTGACATGGTCTAGGCTGAGGTTCTCAGGATATATCCTGGTCCAACTGACATGGTTCAGGCTGAATTTCTCAGGATATATCCTGACCCAACTGGGATGGTCTAGGCTGATTTTCTCAGGATATATCCTGGCCCAACTGGGATGGTTCAGGCTGATGTTTCCAGGATATATCCTGGGCAAACTGAGATGGTCCAGGCTGGTGCTGCCAGGATATATCCTGGCCCAACTGGGATGGTTCAGGCTGATGTTCCCAGGATATATCCTGGCCCAACTGACATGGTTCAGGCTGAATTTCTCAGGATATATCCTGGCTCAACTGAGATGGTCTAGGCTTATTGAGTCAGGATATATCCTGGGCCAACCATTACGACTCAGACTGGTTGCACATTCAAACATGACTGTCAAGTTCAGACCAATACTATCCATCCTGATTGTACTCCTGCTATAGATCATCCCCCACAATTGACTAAAATAGAATATGTGCGAGCAGATAGCTTCTTTTCAAAGCTAATCATATGAGCTTGGAGTTTCTTGAGAGGTTCTTTTTGTCAGCCAATGATGGTTAGTGCAGTGTTCATATGCACTTCAGGCTACCCCCAAGCCTGGGCAACTAGTTTCAACTCACTCCTATTACTGAACCATCTACATGTTGGTACAAGTACTGGGCAGCCCTGGGACAAAACCATCATCCCTGGGACCATACATTGGGACATCCCGTTGTCCCTGGTCCGGTATATGGGATGGCCCATGGGACGACATTTGGTGTTGTGGCCCCATGGGACATCCCTACCAGAGGAGGTGTCTGGGGGAATTTGAGATGCCCCTTCCATAGGTATTTAATAGAAAACTCAGAATGATGATAGCATCTAGTTGTAAATTTCAAGGCCTTGTCATGGCCACTATAGGTACCATGGGTGCGATAGCATAGTATAAGATTGTACATGCTTATTCTTTTGAGAGTCACAGAGCTGATTCTCCTTCAGTTGTTTCCACATATAAAGACAGAAGGAGTAGGAGAGGAAAAGGGCTGGAGATTTTGGGTAATGAGATGGGAAAGAGGAGGGTGTGCTTCTAGTAAACCAATCCCTTGTGCATGTGGCAATCTGAAGCTTGTAGGGGAGTGAGTGAGCAGAGCATGCATAATAAACAAAGAGAAGTGGGGCTACATATGCAGAGGAGGCTGAGCTGAAAATTGAACAAGTGTATTATGAAGAGGATTTGATCAGGATATCAGTGGTTATTACATTATTGGCTGTGCATACAATGGCTGACTGGGATGCAGATGCAGAGGAGAGATCTAATTTTCAATCTATGTTAAGGTTAGAGTGCTTCTTGAGGAAAGTGGACTTGGGCTTAAAGTAAGGGGACATCTCACAGAGGCTTGGTTGGGACATCCCTCTCAGCTTCTGGGATATCCTGTGAGCTTGTAGGATGTCCCACAGCCTTCTCTTGGACATTGCTGTCAGCTTGTGGGACGTCCCACAGTCGGGATGGGATGTCCCACAGCCTTGTCTGGGACATCCCTCTCAGCTCCCAGCCAGCCTGTGGGACATCCCACAGCTTATCTGGGACACCCCTGTCAGCTTGTGGGACACCCCACAACCTTTTCTGGGATGTCTCACCCTGCTCAGCATCTGCTAAGTAATCATACCAATAAATCATTATATCATATGTTATAACATAATTTTAAATAAAATTATTTACATTTAGCAACTTACTTAAAATAGACATTGCAAATCACATAATTATTTTGCTTAATTATATACATATCTACATGATATTATCAGGGGATGAGTGGGAGGTGGTGGTGGTGGTGGTGGAGAGAAGAGGAGAGGGGAAATGACCAGGGGGAATGGAGGGGGTGGGCAAGGGGAGAAGGGCAGGAGGTGGATGGGAGGGGGTGGCAGGGGGCAGGAGATAGGCAGGGGGAGAAGGGGCAGAGGAGAGGGAAACGGGGGGAAGGGGAGGGAAACGGGAGGGAAACGGGGGGGACCTAAAAAATTACATACCGGGGTTACCTACATGTCCACGCCCCTCCACGTCACCCTCGTCACCCCCGTCATCGTCGTCGTTCTCATCTGGCCCTGTTCCCATTCATGTTGCCATAGCTGTCCCGTTTGCTGTCCCTTGCCATTTCCGTCCTCGCCGTCCCCATTGTCGTCATCCTCGTTGTCGCGGTCTCCATTGTCGTCATCCCGTTCCCTCGTCCCGGCCGTCCTCGTTTCTGTTGCCTGTTGTCCCCATCCCCGTTTCCGTCCTCGCTGTCCTTGTCGTCGTCCTCGTCATCCCCATCCTCGTTGTTGTCGTTGTCGTTGTCGTTGTCGTTGTCGTTGTCGTTGTCGTCCCCGTTCCCGTGTGGTGGCCCACGGCCGTCGGCCCCGTGCCATTCGTGTTGTCGTTGCTGTCCTGTTTGCCGTCCCGTCCTCGCCGTTTCCGTCCTAGTCGTCCCTGTTGCCGTCGTCCTCATTGTCCTGGTCTCGTTGTCCTCGTCATCCCGTTCCCTCGTCGTTTCCGTTGCCCGTTGCCCATTGTCCGTTGCCCCTGTCCCCGTCCCCGTGCTCGCTGTGCTCGTCGTCATCCTCGTCGTCGTCCCTGTCATCCTCGTCATCCCCATTGCCGTCATCCCCGTTGCCGTCATCCTTGTTGTCTCGGGCTCCGTGGTCCTCGTGGTCCCGTTCCCCCATCCCCGTCGTCCTCGTTTCCGTTGTCCGTTGTCCCCATCCCCGTCCCCATGCCCGCTGCCCATGCCCGCTGTCTTCGTCTTCATTGCCCCTGCCCGTTGTCGTGGTTCCCGGTTCCCGTCATCGTATTCCCCTTTTGCACCATTGTCGCGTTCATTCGTTTACCCTGTCGTCCACATCCCAGTCGTCCTGTGTCGTCCTGTGTCTGCCATCTCCTTGTCGCCCGCATCCATGTCGACTTGTTGCTGTTGCCTTGTTCGCGTTCGTTTGGCACGAGGGTGCGGGAAAAAAAACCCTACAAGTGTTTAAATAATCAGTAGAATAAATGAACAAGATAAATAGAATACTTACCTGGGGTGCTCTGGCATCCACACCCGTTGTCGTGTCGTTGTTGAAAACGACAAGTGTTGTTGAACTCGCGTGTGAGAATTTCAACCGGAATTTGCCGATATCCAAAACGGGGTTGAGTTGCCATATAGGGAAGAGTGGCTGGATTTTCTTATTATTATTATATATACTACAACACCTCAATGGCCAGGGCAAGACCCTGAAGAGATGTAGGTATGATATACCTACCCCGAGAGGAGTTTTTGTATTTTATTTTATTTTATATTGGGAGATATTCACAATGCATTTTATGCCTCTGCCAAAATTGGACCCTTAAACAGCTAACTTTGTGAGTACACATCTGAAAAATCCAAAATTAATTCTAGGAGTACTAAGGAAGGTGTACATTGTGTTCCAGACAAGTGCCTGGTAGTTGGTGTGGCAAGGAATG
>OY744461.1:4534566-4680970 GCA_963556145.1 Hygrocybe punicea | reverse complement strand
ATGTGTTGTAGCCAAAATTGATTTGGAGCTTTGCGGACAATCAAAAGTCTGTATAAGCAGACACAATCATGAATGGAAGGTGAGTGACAAGTTCATCACATTTTGGCTCCAACACATTCCCTGCCACACCAACTACCAGACACTTGTCTGGAACACAATGTACACCTTCCTTAGTACTCCTAGAATTAATTTTGGATTTTTCAGACGTGTACTCGCAAAGTTAGCTGTTTAAGGGTCCAATTTTGGCAGAGGCATAAAATGCATTGTGAATATCTCCCAATATAAAATGAAATAAAATACAAAAACTCCTCTCGGGGTAGGTATATCATACCTACATCTCTTCAGGGTCTTGCCCTGGCCATTGAGGTGTTGTAGTATATATAATAATAATAAGAAAATCCAGCCACTCTTCCCTATATGGCAACTCAACCCCGTTTTGGATATCGGCAAATTCCGGTTGAAATTCTCACACGCGAGTTCAACAACACTTGTCGTTTTCAACAACGACACGACAACGGGTGTGGATGCCAGAGCACCCCAGGTAAGTATTCTATTTATCTTGTTCATTTATTCTACTGATTATTTAAACACTTGTAGGGTTTTTTTCCCGCACCCTCGTGCCAAACGAACGTGAACAAGGCAACAGCAACAAGTCGACATGGATGCGGGCGACAAGGAGATGGCAGACACAGGACGACACAGGACGACTGGGATGTGGACGACAGGGTAAACGAATGAACGCGACAATGGTGCAAAAGGGGAATACGATGACGGGAACCGGGAACCACGACAACGGGCAGGGGCAATGAAGACGGGGACAGTGGGCACAGGCACGGGGACGGGGATGACGGAAACGAGGATGACCAGGACGGCAGAACGGGACGACGAGGACCACGGAGCCCAACGATGACGACGATGGCCCCGCCAATGCCAACAGGGCGGCCAATGCCCAACAATGCTGATGATGGCCCCACCACGCCCAACAGGGCGGCCAACGCCCAACCATGACGACGACAGCCCCACTCACGCCCTAAAGAGCACTGGGGGCCAAACACGAAGGTTTCGGGGCTTTTGATTGAAACTGAACAATCACATGATCTTAAACGTGTGATTTTTGACGTGGCTAATTCCCAATCACATGACCTTAAACATGTGATTTTTGACGTGAGAATTCACTTATGAGTTTACTCCAAGTCTGAGTTACTACACTAGCAATCTTGCACAAACTCTGTTTCAACTTTCTGAAGTTCATTCAAGCTCTTACCCACTCTTACCCTCTAGTCTACCATATACTGAACAATTGCCTGAGCTACTGAGGAAATTCAGACAATTCTCGAGGCCACTACAACAAATATGTTCCTACCACAAACTGCTAATATTGTTTTGGAAAAAGAATGGTGCAAAGGTGGACTTGTTAAAATTGTTCTACTTGTACTGGGATTGAAGGAATGGGGAATTCAAATTCATGGGAAGGCAGCACATGAAAAATGGATAAAAGTTCAGCTAGAGGTAAAGTCAGTGTTTCAGAAAATTCTATCTGCTGAAAAATTATAAGTGATTATTGGTGGATATGGTCAATAAAAACACTAATATCAGAAATTAGAAAGGAGTCTAAAATGCATATGGATTAAGAAGAGGCAAATGAGAAGGGCCATCAAAAAAGAAATGACAAGGCATACATATTTATTGCTATTTGCAGGTATTTTGGCACATGTGAAATAATCACAAGATTTTGATGTTGAAAACATCAAAATTTAACTCCTTCAGTTTTCAGCAGAATCAGATGATTAGATTGGCTCACTTGTAGAGCAATAACAAATGCATAAAAATCCACATGTTGAGTAGAGTCATTTATAAGCCAAACTGAGTATATATCAAACAAATTATTTCATTTGTATTACTAGCAGCTAGGAATCAGAATGTACTACAATTTTGCCTATCTAATCACCTGATCCTGCCCAAACCCAAATGAGTTAAAATTGTAATGTTGAAAACATCATAAATTTGTGATTATATTACATGTGCCAAAATAACTGCAAATAGCAATGATTTCTCTACAAGTGATGAACAGAAATAGGGGTTCTATCATTCTGTGAATGTAATGAGAATAGAAACATGAAATATGGAACTTATAAATTGTATGTTGAAGTATATGATACTTTGTAAAGAATACACAGTGGTATTATCTTTTTTGATTAATATAAATCTGTAAATAGCAGAAAATAAATAGTGAATTAATTATATAAACCAAACGATAATCTTCACCAGAAATTTTGCATTTGTGGAGGTGCATCAGCCTAGAAAATAGTGGGTGCAGGAGATATGCTGATAACATCAGCCTAGGCCATCCTGGTGGGGCCTGAAGTTATCCTGGGAAATCAGCCTAGATCATCCCAGGTGGGTCAGGATATATCCTGAGAAGATCAGCCTAGATCAAATCAGCCTGAACCATGTCAGTTGAGCCAGGATATATCCTGAGAAAATCAGCCTAGACTATCCCAGTTGGGTCAGGATATATCCTGAGAAATTCAGCCTGAACCATGTCAGTTGGACCAGGATATATCCTGAGAACCTCAGCCTAGACCATGTCAGTTGGGCCAGGATATATCCTGAGAAAATCAGCCTAGACCATGTCAGTTGGGTTAGGATATATCCTAAGAAAATCAGCCTGAACCATGTCAGTTGGGCCAGGATATATCCTGAGAAAATCAGCCTGAACCATGTCAGTTGGACCAGGATATATCCTGAGAACCTCAGCCTAGACCATGTCAGTTGGGCCAGGATATATCCTGAGAAAATCAGCCTGAACCATATCGGTTGGGTCAGGATATATCTCAGCCTGATTCAGCTATCCCCAAGTTAGTTGGGTGATCTCATTTTCAGGCATCCCATCTCAGTTGGTAATATCTTGCTGAATGCCCTGTCACACCAAAGATAGTGCAGGCAAAATTTTAGATTGTTCAGTCTCCAGCTATTCAGGTACATGGCTTTGTGCCTGAATATCTGGAGACCAAATAGTTTGAAATTCTGCCTGCACTATCTTTGGTGTGGATACCACTTTTAGATAACCTTATTGTTTACAACATTTTCAGACTTATAACAACAACAAAAATATTTGAGTCGATATCTCAATATTATAAGATGGCAAAAAATCCTCAACTGTCTCCTCTGATAATTTATAGGTTATTACTTCTACTACAGATATTTTTGGATTGTCCTATTTGGTCAGGATGCACCCAACTTCCCACACACCACTTCCCTTATAAAGATATAACTAAGTAGAATAATTTTAGCCAATCCATTTTATTGCTCTTTGCAGTTACATCAACACATGTGAAATAATCACAAAATTTGATGTTTTCAATGTTTCAATTTAACTCCTCCAGTTTTGAGCAGAATTGATAGAAAAAATTATAGTACATTCTGTTGCTGAGTGCTAGTAATAAAAATAATATAATTTGTCCAATATATACTAAGTTACAAGTTCTTATAATTTATTAAAAGACTTGTTCTTTATCAGACCTGGTTCAGTGATGGTTCATAATCAATTAATTAAGTAAGTAATTGATTAATTAATGTTCTTTGATTGTCTATGGAGAAAATCTTTTTGGGCAAATGATATGATTCTACTGCTAATTCTATAGTTAGGTTGAGGGTTGTCACGTGCCTGATGGATGAGGAAGCTTACATAAATTTTGCGGAGTTGCTGAGCGAAACGAAGCAACAGCCTCCCAAGGGAGAGGCCTGGTGACATTTGCTTGGCAAGCCTGGTTGCCAGTTGGTTGTCTGAGACTGAGCAGAGGGGGGAAAAGACACTGTTTGGGGTGCCGCGGCTGGAATGGGGCATGCGAATCTTCGGTAAATTACATGCGTATTCTACACCATATATGCAACATTTTGTCCCACCAAAAGGAGTCCCCATGTGGTGTGTGTGAGCCTGCAGAATGTCAGGAAAGTGAAGGCGGTCCGGAGTTGTGGCTGAAATTTGGACTCAGTTCGAAATCCACAGCCAGAGCGTTCACACTCAGCTGAACTCAAAACCTTCTGCTCATCAACATCCTATCCCCTCCATTCCTGACTCTCCTGCCAGCTTCCTGCTGCCCCTGCTGCCCCACAACTTTCTCATGTCCCTCTATGAACCACCAAGCCCCACCAGGTAAGTTTTTGGCTCTTATTTGGCCCTCAATCCTCACTCACAACCCCACCAATACCTAGATCAACATGGACGCGATTTGGCTGCTTCTGAGCACCAGGGAGGGTTCTGAGGGCAGGTGAGTTTTCAGTTTTGTTGACTGTATTGGAGGTAAATTGACATGGAGTGATCAGCCAGGCTTCACCCCCACTCTCTGCCCTCCCCTCACCCCATCCAGCTCTTCCCCACATCCCTTCATCCCTCCTACACTCCCTCCACCCATTCTCCACCCTCCCCTCTGCTCCCCCTCCCTTCCTGGCCTGTTCTGGCCCCTCCCTCCACCTCCCTACCTTTTCCCCCTCTCCAGCCCCTTCCTGTAGCCCCCATTCATCTCCAACTCACTCTCCTGCCATGGCCTTGACCCCTCTGAGCTCTGCAGTGCTGTATTGTAGCAGTTTGTATAATATTTGACATTTTTATTATAATAATTCAATAAATAAATAAATAATAACAACAATAAAATGATAACTACTGAGCAATAAATGAACTGCAGCATATTGGTATGAAAACCCAAGTATGAGATCAAGCCTAATGACAACTATAACATAATGACATTTGTATACAGAAAGGTACTGTAGGTGTTGTCAGTGCAGCAAACAAACATGAGTGGTGGATGAGTAAATTAAGATGGGGTGCTACAGATGTTTGTAAGCGCAGCAAACAAACATCAGTGGCACAAAAAGCATTGTGATAGGGACAAGGTGAGTAACTTAAGATGGGGTGCCACATAAGTGCCACAAAACACATTGTGACATGGAGTTGGGGTTCCACAAGTACACTCAAACATCACTGGCACAGAAAGCATTGAATATAAGGTAAATTAAGACGGGGTGCTGCAGGTGTCAGTGAGTGTAGCGAACCAACATCAGTGGCACAAAAGGCATTGTAATGGGGACCATGCAAGTCATTTGAAACACCAAAATGTGACTAAAATGTTTTGACACTCAAGACAAACATTCTTGATCCTTCCTTTACTATGATTATTTGTACATCTATGACTTTTAATACAAAATATTCCAGGTGGGGCCAATTGAAGTGAGGTCTGAGCCTCCTTTGTGATATATTCCACCTAAGAATATTCTCTGCAATGCACCAAATGTATAAAAATTCACAATTCTTCCTTTACTACCCATTACTATGAATTATTGACACCTTATAGTTGAGGGGGCGGGGCCGAGTGTAGCGAGGTCTCAGCCCCCTCCATGAATCACAATATATTCCACATAAAATTTCCAAAAACATCTCAGCAGTCCTTTCTTTTTATGACTTTAGATCCTGTCCTTGATGGGATCTCCATAAAGTTTGTGTCAAAATATACATTCTATATTGAGCAATTCATTAAACCCTTGAAGGGTTGGAAAACCCCTGGCGTAATGCAGGGGTAAACCCCTGTCAGTCCTTATTTTTATCATATATTCCACCTAAAAATTTGTAAAGATATTCTCCACACATCTAAAACATTTAATATGAAATATCCAAGAGGGCTGAGACCTCGCTATGCTTGGCCCCACCCCCTTCAGGACATATTCCACATACAAATCCCAAAAAATATTCTCTGCACCTATCTTGATTATTATATGTTCAATTAACACCGAATAAAAATTCACAATTCTTCCTTTACTGCCTATTACCATTAATTACTGACACCTAATAGTTGAGGGGGCGGGACCAAGTGTAGCGAGGTCTCAGCCCCCTTCAGCACTTATTCCACATAAAAATTCAATAGAAAAACTCTCCAATCCCTTCTTCCTAGCACTTTAGATCCCGTGCTTCACGGTGTAGATGTGGGTTCTTGGTGGCTTCGGAACTATATAAAGAAATATATAATCCTAACCAGAGGGGTGTCAGCGTAGAAGTGACTGGATAAGTCAGTGTCGGGAATAGTAGTAAAAGAAAGGGATTGTTAGTAAAAGTAAAGCCGCCGCGTAAAACTGGACTAATAACGATCAATCCGGTGATGAACGGAGTGAAAATGGACAAATAATGAAGAACCCGACGATGCCGACGATGTCGGGTATGGTGGGTTGGGTTGGGTCGGGTCAGAAACAATGGACGAATATATGGGAACAACGATAAAAACGACGAAGTGGACTATAAAAAGCTAAGGGTCTACATGGACGAGCGTTTGAAGGGATTAAAATGGTTCTGACTATGAGGGAAACAGGGACTAATGGTATCTTTTTTTGTACGGTCGTCGGGGACCGTTTTTATAGTACAGGAAACAGTAATCTACTTTCGGACATGTCTACTTCGGCCGATGGTAAGCTACAAAGAAAGGTTGGAATGGGGATGTGGAAAGGGGGGTTGCAAAGCAACGAAGACAGGAAATGGAGGGGAAAACGAATATGCAAGGAAAAGATCTAGAAAGTCCTACATATCTCCGAAAGGACGAGGGGATGCATAAATAAGGTAAATCCGAAGTCGGGGATTGAGTCTGAAGAGATCCATCTCCTGGAATTGGAACTCTGAGGCGTTTGAGGCTGCCGGATTTAGCCCAAAAGCGGCCATCACAAAGCGGCATGTGTCGGGTTACGTCGGTCACGTCGGGTCACGTCAGGTCACATCACGTTGGGTTACGTCGGGTTCGAATGCAAGTCGAATGGCGGCATCAGGTTGGTCCGGATTCGTGATATATCGATGATACGGACTCAGAGGGATGTCGACCCTCTACAACGGGATTATCTCCTCCCTGCACGGGTCCTAAACCTAGTCAAAAGTTAGGTTGAGAGTGGTCACATGTTGACGGATGCAGAAGGTGCGGTGAAAAAGGAAATAAGCTGACTAATTAGGAGTTTGAATTCGGGGTGAAGTGAAGATTTGGGGGGGTGGGGGTTGGGGGGGTTCCACAGTGGGTGGATGGTGATGGATTTGGGGGTGGGGGGTGGCATGGTCCTAAGGAGGACCCTGTGAAATTTGGGGGGGATCCGGTTGGGTTTGAGTGGGCAGGAGGGGGATTTGTGGGGGAATAGGCACTTTTTGGGGTGTCGTGGCTGGAATAGGGCACGCGAATTTTTGGTAAATTACATGCATATTCTACACTACATTTTGTCCCACCAAAAGGAGTCCCCATGCGTTGTGTGTGAGTCGGCAGAATGTCAGGAAAGTGAAGGTGGTCCGGAGTTGTGGCTGAAATTCAGACTCAGTTCGAAATCCACAGCCAGAGCGTTCACACTCAGCCGAACTCAAAACCTTCTGCTCATCAACATCCTATCCCATCCATTCCCAACTGCTGCTCCTGCCACCCCACAACTTTCTCATCCCCCTCTATCGTCTCCTACCCCCCTCCAGGCAAGTTTTTGGCCCCCCCAAGTTGACCAATGGACAGCAACAGTGCCACCAGTGCCCCCAGCAAGAGGGGCGCATTCCGGCTGCTTTTGAGCACCATGGGGGAGTTCTGAGGGCAGCAGGGGATGTGGTGCACCCACCCCCTGCTGTTCCAGGTGAGTGTTCAGTTTAATTGACTGTATTGGAGGTGGACTGACATGGGAGTGATCACCCAGGCTTCACCCCCCACTCTCTGCCCTCCCATCACCCCATCCAGCTCACCTCTACCTCCCCTCAACCCCCCTGCACTCCCCCCACACATCCCCCACCCCTCCTCTGCTTCCCCCCCCTCCCTGGCCTGTTCTGGCCCCTCACTCCACCTCCTTGCTCAATCCCCCTCTCCAGCCCTTTTCTTTGGTCCTAATTCACTCCTCTTTCACTCTCCTGCTATGTCTCTCACCACTCTGTGCCTGTACCCTCTGTAGTAGCTCATTTTCTATGATATTGACATTCAATTCAATTTAATTTAACTTATTAATTAATAACTACTTAACAATGGCTGAACCAAAACAGTGTCAACACTTCAAGACTTCACTATTGTGAATCCTGTCTTCAGTAGGCAACCAGACTATTCTCCACTGTACAGGTAGGAGTCTATCTGATATTTACCTGTAACATCAAGCATGGTCAGGTCTCAGCAGTAAACATAATACATTCCAGACATACATGAAAGTATAGGAATTCAAAAAATCTTTTCTTCTTTGCTCACACTCAGCATTTACTACTGATATATACACCTACCAGTGGAATTAATCGCTAAACCTGTCTTGGTGAGCTTGCACAATGAGTGGTAGGATAATGCGACCATGTCCTGGGACCAGTGGCATAACCTGAGGAAGAAAGTGTATTTGTTAGATAAGACAGCAAGATATTAGCATTCACAGAAAGATCAGAAAAACAGGGGTGAGTTAGAATACAAGGGGAGCGCAAGAAAATTATATTACCTGGAAATGGTGAGCTAACAAAGCAACAGTGTAAACACAATGACAGAGATTTACAAAGAAGACTTACTCACAGTTGTGAGTAGTGAGACTGAGATCAGGCTGTGACCACATCACACAAAATGTAGTTGGTCTCAGCAACAGTTACAATGTATACAACATATACTGGGGCCAAGGTCTCAGGCCTCAACATAACATATTGCACATAAATATAATTTTTGGCAAGAATTCACATTACACAGAATTTACTGTAGATTATATTTTGCCTAACAAACCTCAAGGACATATTCCACATACAAAACCCAAAAATATTCTCTGTACCTATCTTGATTATTATATATTCACCCAATACCAAATAAAATTCACAATTGTTCCTTTACCACCTATTACCATTAATTATTGACACCTAATAGTTGAGGGGATGGGGCCGAGTGTAGTGAGGTCTCAGTCCCCTCTATGAATCATGATATATTTCACATAACATGTCCAAAAACATCCCTACAGTCCTTTCTTTCTAGGACTTTAGATCCCGTCCAGGACGGGATTATCGCCTCCCTGGATGGGTCCTAACCCTAGTACTGAAAAATCACATCAGGTTGCGGCCATGTTTGGAAAAGCTTACATAAGCATCAAAAAATGGGTTGCCTCAAAAAAGACAAATTACCTTTTAATTATATTCAAAATATTCATACTGGCCTCAATTCTTATCAGAATCAGCTGAAAATCAAACTACTGACTAATATAACCATTTTGGACAAGGTGTAATAGTGACCAATCTAACCATATAAGGTAATTTTTGATATTATATACCAAATTTTATGCTGATCACAGTAGTGACAGTCACATGTGACCAGTCTAACTATATAAGACAATTTTACACTATGTGCTAAATTTGATACTGATGACACTAGTCATTATCACATGTGACCACTCTTACTATATAAGGAAATATTAGCTATATAAGCAAAAATGGGCTAACCTAAGATGCAGTACTAATATTTTCACTTAAAACATAAAATTCAATGTAATAACCACATACATATATTATCTTGTATGATAATTATATATTTCAAATAAAATCACTGATTAATATTGGTAACAATAAAAATATACTTTGAATAATTTCAAGATCATACTACTAGTATATGTTTTCTGTACCAAACAACACATAAAGACTTTATTCATATCATGTATACTAGTCTATTACACATATCATGTGTACTAGTCTAATACAGCCATTTTAGTAATTCATTGTAGTAACTGGATTTTTTTTCATCAATTAAGAAATTTGGACTTAGTGGAATTTCCAGTGCTGAATCTTGTATCTCATGAAATACTGTATGGATTGAGATGGTTATAGAGGGAAAGTTGTACTATTTCTTAATAAGGGCTATCTACTCCTATCATTACATTTGGACAATATTGAGGTCTTTACACTTTATCACAACTTCCCCTGGAGTCCCTGGGGACTCCCTGGGGAAAAGGGGGACTGAAGGGGGACTTGGTCACCAGCCAAGTCACACCAAAACAGAAGATTCCCCCCTAGGGAATTCCCCCTTCAGTCCCCAGGGACTCCCCATGGAGTCCCCATTCCCCCTGGATTCCAAGGGGACTCCCCAGGGACTCATTCCCTCAGGAGTCCCCAGGGAATCCCTGGGGAATGGTCCGCTTTTTTTGTTAATTATTTATTACAATTATTTATGAAAGGGTTTTATGTAATTAACTAATATTTATTATGTAATATAGTGGGGGGATGCCCCGAAGTAGATAGTTGAAAATATGTGGTTTATGTACATTTATTTGGTGCATGGACCAGTTTGGACACAAACGCGTCAACAAACGCATCACGTGATCATCAACAAACGCGCGAATGTGCAAACACAACCAACACCCCAACGCCAAACGCCCACACGCTCGACGCCCGCCAAACGAAGTACGCCCACGCCCACGCCCACGCCCACGCCCACGTCCACGCCAGAACGGGAACGCAAACGGGACCGAGACCGGGGGAACGGGAACGGAACAGGAATGGGAACGGGAACGGGAACAGCAGCAACAGCAACAGCAACTTCAAGACCCGGACGAACACAGGTGGCCACGGAGGGGGTGGTGATGTGCCCACCCCCGCATCAGTATGTTTTTAAATTTTCAATTGTATATTCTGTTACTGACTATTACCTACGACGTCCACGTTCACGCCCACGAGAACGGGAACGGGAACAGGAATGACAACGACAATGGCAACGGCAACAACAGAAACAGCAACTTCACGACCGGACGAACAGAGGCGGCTAGGGAGGGGGTGGTGATATGCCCACCCGGCATCAGTATGTTTTTTTATTGATGTTTTGTTTTATATTGTGTTACTGACTATTTCCTACGATGCCCACGCCTTCAACATCCACAACAAAGAGGACGCGGCCGAAAGCGGCGTAGACGGCGAGGGAAACCCAATGGCCAGGAACGGCCCCCAGACGTCCGCGATCCGACCAAACGGGGAGGAGACGGGAACAACGGGAAAGGTAGTAAAACGGATGCAGCAGAATGGTGGCGCGCCCACTCTGCTGCCCAGGTATGTAGTTTTGTTGTGTTTTCAGTCTTTTCTTCACCACAGTCCTTGTCAACGCCAACGCCAAATGAGGACCCCCTGCCTCCAAACGCCCTGCACCCGGGAAGGAGGCTGGAACCAAACGGCAACGCCCAGCGCAACAGCGGCAGCAGCAGCAGCAACAATGCGGATGCAATGGCTGCAACGGCGATAGCGGCAGCAGCAACGGTGGCAACAGCAATGGCGACAACAGCAGCAATGACAGCCAGCAGCGGCTACCGGTGGCAACAGCAGCAATGAACGGCGACGGGCCCAAGCCACCTCCACTGAGTTTTTTTTAAATTCATTGATATTTTTACTAACGACATTCTAGCTACACCCATGGCTGTACCCGCCCCATGCCGGGGACAACAAGGACAGGCTATGAGAATGAGGAGCGGGACAATGAGCGGGATGAGGACCATGAGAACAAGAAGGACAACGGACAATGATGACGACACAGCCCCCCCCCTCAAAAACATGGCCACCCATCTACCCCCTCTCCTTCCCCCTTCCCCCCCTTCTTTCCCGCCTCTTTCCCTACCTCACTCCTTCCCCCTCTGTATAGTAATTAATGAATTAGGAAGTAATATAATTTAAAATTTTGAGTTATTGTAATGATTTTTAAATATCAAACAATTTAGAAAAATTCAGGAAAATTCCTGTCAGATTCCAAGTAAAAGCCTAATAATTATACCATAAATTCAGAAATAATTCAGATCACATTCTGCTCAGATCCTGTGCAGAATGCTAACACAGTGTGCAAAATAAGATTTGAGCATTGTACAAATACATTACTAATACATTACTAATTTTGAATTTGCGAGTCTACAAAGTATTTAACCTGATGGAGTACCAAGATTACCATACAGAGTACCAGCATTACTCCATATGGTTAAAGGATTTGAAGATTCCCAAATTCAAAATTTGTAATGTGTTAACAATGTATGTGTATGATGCTTTCAAAGTTTGGAAGATATAGGATTTTATGAAGATTCCAATCTATGGAAGGCAAATGCATAGGAAACAGTACTGTGTATGTGGAGGTTTGTAAACCACTCTGACATTTCCCACAACCTCAGCAACTTCCAGCATCCAAGCTTCACACCACTCATCTCCAATAGAAAACAGATAGCAATTTTATAGACCATATCTTTGTGAGATCAGAACAAAGAACATGACATCATCTAGACTTACCAATGTATCTCAAAGTTGGATTGTCTATGAGTGGATCCACATTGTTGAAGTGCTTCTGGGAATGTATAGTTTTCATGTATCAGCTTTGACAGACTCTAAGTTTTGGCAAAATAGTTTGCAGGAAAATCAAAAAGGAAATTCCAGCAATAGTTCTTGTTGATAGATCTGACATATATTTGTTCAAGAATCTTTGTATTCAATTGCTACTGCTTCCAATAAAAGTCCAGTACAGCCAGATAATCTGTTACTGAATAAGCATTTGAAATATTGGAAGAAAATGGAGTCATGACTCAAGGACATCAGTATCATTACCCAATTGCAGCTGATATTATTACTAGTTATCATCTAGGTTAGACAGTGTTGGGAATAGTGGCCGAATAGTCGCAGAAATGATTAGTAATCCATATCACGTGACCCCAGAACTCAAACACACCCGTCCGATGAATAATGCTGAAGCGCAGCATGTATTCTACTCACCACAGGAAACTTCTAGTAGATTTAGCTAGTAGTATAAAAACCCTTTCAGAGAGAGGCAAATATAATTCATTCCACACATAAAATATCTTAGCAGTTAACAAACACTGCAAACTATATATTCCAATAGACAGAATCAGAATCAAACAGTGTACCAACACTTGTTTGCGAGGATGTTTATTTGGCTGTTCAAGATGCATCAACCATCAACATAGTGTTACATGATTGACTATTAAGAGAGCCTTAAATACTGAAATGAGTTCTGATATTCATAACTGAATGGAGTTTAGGCTTGTGAACAGTAAGCTGTGTTTTAGCCCTTGTGAAAAGTCAAATAGAATTGCTGACTCTGAAAGTATTTGAGCATATGTTTCTATTCAGTTTGCATCAATCATAATTTCTTTGTATCTTTACTAATTTTTAATTTACCACGGCTAAAAAATAGCTTCCAAAAAGAATTAACTTGATAGTGTCACATATATAATATTGATTGAGACATAAGCCAAAGTTGAAACTCTCACAATGAATCTTATAACTAACTACTTTCTCAACTTACAGCTTGAAGCCTTCTGTTCATCTAGACTCAAATTCTCCACCCCCTCCATTATTACTCAGCACTCAGTTGAAACTGAACACCTCTTAATCCTCCCCTCTCAACTTGCTCCTTTATTCCAACTCCCAGCTCAAGTTTGCAAGGAGTCCCTAGGGAATAGGTATGAAACTATCCAAGTGTAGATTAGGATTCAAGCATATGGTAAATTGTTCTTTATTATTCATCAAGACAATGAAAAAAAGGTGTATTAGGCAATGGTGTACTAATCAAACTCCTTGAGGGCTCCTTGGAGTTTGAATACCCCTGGAGACTTGTTGAGCCTGAGGAATGAGTGGGAGAGTCTAACATACAGGGTTTGATTGTGAATATAAACATTTCAAAGACCATAAAGATCACAGTAGAAATATTACTAAATTCTAAGTTATAGAAGAGGAATAGTGGGGAGTTGCTGGGAACAGCTTAGATTAAATGTCAAGCAGAAGCAATCTCAATCTGTGAATTGAAGTGTATGGTCGGCAATTTAATATCTATAATGGTTACTGAGATAAAGGCAAAAAAGTCGAAAAATCCTGAGTTTTTGGGGGAATGAAGGGGGACTCCCTGGGGAGTGAGAGGGGACTCCCTGGGGAATAGTTGAGATTAACAACTGACATGAAGCAGCATTACAGTTTGTTTTGAAGGGTACACTCAGAATTTTAATGGCTATAATGTTTATTGAGATCAAGGCTAAAATGTCAAAAAATCCCAAGTTTTTGGGGGAATGAAGGGGGACTGCTTGGGGACTCTCTGGGGAGTCCCCCAAAACTAAATAAAGGCAAATCAGCCTAATTCTTGTCAATTCCCCAGGGAGTCCCCCTTTAGTCCCCCTTTAGTCCCCCTTTAGTCCCCAGGAGTCCCCCTTCCAACCCGGTCCCCAGGGACTCCCCAGGGACTCCAGGGGAAGTTGTGGTAGAGTGAAAAGTACTGACAATATTTAGTGTTTGGTGACTTGTGGATGAAACAAAAGGTAAAGCAGTACTTTTTGACACCCAAAATGATATTGTCAAATTATGCTATCAAATGAGCTCATATGAAAAAGATTGTAGGGAGAAACTTCTTCGGTTTTTCAAGGGCTAGAAGTACAAATACTGTGTTTTCCTTCATTTTTGTCCTTGGAGCCAACATTTAAAATTCATGTAATATTTCAAGCCTAATGCAGACAAACATAGTACAGATGCAATGTTGGCTTCAAGGACAAAAATGAAGGAAAACACGGTATTTGTACTTCTAGCCCTTGAAAAACCAACGAAGTTTCTCCCTACAATCTTTTTCATATGAGCTCATTTGATAGCATAATTTGACAATATCATTTTGGGTGTCAAAAAGTACTGCTTTACCTTTTGTTTCATCCACAAGTCACCAAACACTAAATATTGTCCAAATGTAATGATAGGAGTAGATAGCCCTTATTAAGAAATAGTACAACTTTCCCTCTATAACCATCTCAATCCATACAGTATTTCATGAGATACAAGATTCAGCACTGGAAATTCCACTAAGTCCAAATTTCTCAATTGATGAAAAAAAATCCAGTTACTGCCATGAATTACTAAAATGGCTGTAAACAAGTATGGTACTATAATAGAATGTTCACAGGCAACTCTTGTTCTACAAACACTGTTCTTACACAGCTTTCAAACTATGATATCATACACTACCAAACTAATATTGGCTATTATTGCACAATGGCTTCATGGCTGAGAGTATTGCATGATGGTGCAACACAAGAAAAGATGGCAGAGAGAAAGTTGATGAAGACTGAAGACACTCCAAAATTAGAATAAAATACCATTATTTGATGTTACGAGTTCTTTTAATTTATTAAAAGACTCGTTCTTTATCAGACCTGGTTCAGTGAAGGTTCGTAATTAATTAATTAATTAATTAATTAATTAATGTTTTTGCATCGCCTATAGAGAAATTTTTTTTGGGCAAGAGATATGATTCTACTTCTTATGTTGGAATGTAACATAAAATCTGGGCCATGTTTGGAGTGGCTTACATAAGCATCCAAATATGGGATCTCTTACACAAGACAAATTACCTCCCAATTATATTCAAAATATTCATACACCCTTCAGTTCTCATCGGAATTAGCTGAAAATTGAACTGCTGACTAATATAAACATTTCGGGCAAGGTGTGATGGTCACATGTGACCAGTCTAACCATATAAGGTACTTTTTGATATTATATACCAATTTTTTTGCTGATCGCAATGGTAACAGTCACATGTGACCAGTCTAACCATATATGGTAATTTTGCATAATATATGCTAAATCACATACTGCTCATCATATTCATTACACAAATACAATTATATTCAAAATATTTATCCTGGCCTTAATTCTTATCAGATTCAGCTGAAAATTGAACTGCTGCCTAATATTATCATTTCGAGTCAGATGTGACAGTCACATGTGACCACTCTAACCATATAAGGCAATTTCTGATATTGTATAGCAAATTTTTTGCTGATCGCAATAGTGATAGTCACATGTGACCAGTCTAACCATATAAGGCAATTTTACACCATATATCCTAAATTTCAAGGTGATCACAGGAGTCATAGTTATATGTGACCACTGTTACTATATATAGAAATATCAGCCATATAAGCAGAAATTAGTGTAACTCAGATAATATAATGATATTTTTACTTAAATCATATAATTCAATGTGATATCGCTGTATATATTATATACTAATTATATATTTCAAGCAAATCACTTATTGATATTTGTAATAATCATACAAATAAAAATTCAATAATAGAAACAAGACTTTGTTCATGCCATATGCAACATTGGTCCACTCAAGTACAGCTGTCTTCATGTTATCATCTGTTGTGCAGCAAAGTTATGGAGAAGTAGAGTTTAGCAAATGTAAGTCAATTGTTATCATACTGTTTAAAGACAGTTGTATTTGACAGTTGATGTATTGTGTTGCTCTCTTTTTTGGCTGAGAGTATTGCATAATGATGAAGCAAAGAAGACATGACAGTGGGAGAGGAAGTTGAGACATGCTATGCAGGTTTTTCCTTCTATTTTTATGTTGCTATGGTGAGAGGTTGCTATGATGAAAGTGAGGAGGGGGAAAAAAGAACTCATTCATGCCATGCACAGCACTGGCCCACTAAACAAGTTGAAGAGGTGAAAGCTGAGCTTATCAGAACAATACTATCTAATCTATGCCATATGTAATGTGCTTTATGCAATGTAATCTTGTTTCTCAATTCAGCAAAGTACTGAGGAGAAGGAAAACAGAACTCGTTCTTGCTATGTGCAGTACTGGCCCACTAAACAAGTTTGGTGTATAAATGACTAAAATTAACATGTGGATTTTTATGGATTTTTAACTGCTGTGAGAGCAAAAATAGATGTTTTGGGTAGTCAATAGTATATATCTTGAGGTGCTACAACTGATTTTATAACATTCCTGGACCTCTATAATGTTTTAAAGCTGCTGTAGCCTGACTAGTAGTAGACAATAATATAAATTGCTTGAAGCTACATACCGTTCATTGGATTATCATAAAACATATCCTTGCATCTCAAGATATATTGTATTGACCATGTAAAACTTCTATGTCTGCTTTCAGAACATTTTCAAATCCATCAAAATTGACAGATCAATTTTATAATATATATGCCAAACTGGCTGTATATGAGACAAATAATTTCACTTTTATTACCAGCATCTGGGAATCAGCATGTACTGGAATTTTGTCTATCTAATCATATAATTCTGATCAAAACTGAAGGAGTTAAAATTGAAATATCAAATGTGTGACTTCTCTCATGCCAAAATAACTACTAGTGATAAAATGAGTGAAAAATTATGTCTATGTAGTATGAAGACTAAGACATGCAAAAATTAATTCTTGTCATGTTCTGGTTGGTTAGTGCCTAAAGATAAGCATAAGTCCTATTATTCCCAAGCTAATATGCAATCAAACTAGAGAATTATTTCCCTATGAACACTTACAAGTGTAAGGCAAAAGAAATTCTCTAATTTTATCACCAACAGGACTCCAGTTAAAACTGGTTCATTGAATGTATTTCACTTAGCTACCACTATATAAGGCAAGGTGTGTGATGCACTTGGAGTGCCAAATATAACTACCCTGTATTTTGTGTCTGATTCCTGGCCATGTTTCACTTCCATCATGGTTTGATAACAATTTCACATCACAGCAAGGACAATGAGCTATTACAGCTAGTTTTGGGGAAGTTGGGTCTCAGACTGGTCTATATCCAGTTTAGACCAAACCAAAACTGCTAGTCTCTGTTTTGATTTGGGAATTCCTGGTGGGGACTGAACCATTCAGTCTATTGTGATATATGATGCAGTGGTTGTTGACTGCTAAGATATTTTATATGTAGTTAATTATATTTGCCTCTCTCTGAGAGGATTTTTAGGTTTTTATACTACTTGCTAAATCTACTAGAAGTTTCTTGTGTTGAGTAGAATAACTGCTGTGCTTCAGCATTATTCATCAGGCAGATATGTTTGAGTTCCAGGATCATGTGATCAATCCTTTCCACAACTATTTGGCCACTATTCCCATCACTCCCCCTTGGTCAAATACTCTTTGACTCATTCCAGGTCATGGTAAACATTGTCTATGTATTCCATTATGTGTTCCACTCTTTTCAGTGGAGAGGTACTGGGTACCCTTAGGGTGCTCAGAGGATGCATACCTCAGAAAGACTGAGATAAGGGTATCTACTACATCTGGATGTGCTACTCTCTGGATCATCCATGGGGACTGGGTCATGTGATCCATATTTGCTACCACTCCACTGGTTCCTCTCTGGTCAGTAGACCAAGTTTAGTCGTGAACTTTGCATGAAGCAGCCAAGGTAACCCTTTTGTAAATATGTCCACTAGATTTTCTTCAGAAGAAATATATGTGACTTTAAGGATACCAGATGCAACATGATCTTGTAGAAAATGTAGATTGATATCTATATGTTTTGTCCACATGTGGAATTCCAGGTTGTGCGATATAGCAATTGCAGCCTGATTATCGGATTGTAGAATCAATGTCTCATATGACCATATGTCCAATTCCTTCAATAAGTTCCTATGCCAGATCAACTGCTTCATGGTATGAGTAGCAGCAACATATTCCTCTTCAGCTGTTGACAATATAATTGTGCCCTGCTTCTTTGAGCTCCAAGCCACATAGTGATGGTAAGATTCAGTTTGGTTTGGTTCAGGTCAAAAAAATCTGAACCTTGAACTGAACCTGAGGTTTGGTTCAGCTCATATGCTAAACCTTGAACTGAACCTTTGGTTCAGGTTCAGATAGGTTCAGTTCAGGTTCAGGCCAGGCTGAACCTGAACTAAACCTGTGAAGATACAAATATACTAGCTAATCAAATTTCTCAATCCAAATTTTTTCCTTTATTTCCTACCACTCTACATTGTTGTTGCGCTAATGGTTTGACTCTTCAATTACATGTACTGTGTCTATGTTCACTGTGAATGAATCAATAGAATCTTGTGTTAGATATGTCTGAAGCACAGTAAGCATGAAATATCCTGGACAACTGTTCAGATGGTCATTGCAAATGTTTTGCAGTATTTTAAAAGGAAAGAACTTGCAATCAGTGTAACTGAATTAGACAACATGGCATCCTAGGCTGAATTTCAACTTTACATTTTAAAATATATTTAAGTTTGCAGATATTCCTGTTACAGAAGCACTAATTGCAATAGTATAAACTCTAACTAATCGAGATTCTGTTATTAATAGTGCTGAAATTTCAAGTCAGTAAATAGTTGGACCAAAACTAAGTCTCTACTCAGCAGAAATTAGACTAATATGTGAAAGATTAGGTTCAGGTTCGAACCAGTTTGAACCAGGTTCACAAGATTCCCTCCTTGACTGAACCTTGAACCAAACCTAAGGTTCGGTTCATGTAGGTTCAGGTTTGAACCCAGGTTCAGAACCAAACTGTACCATCACTAAAGCCACAGCTTCCCTGCAATTGTGAACACATATCTGCTAATGGATTTCTGGTGCAGGTTGGATCCCCAATCGGCATTGATGTAATGAATGGTTTCTGTCATAATCCTTTCCACTGTAGTTTAATTCATAGCCCATTGTTCTTTTTAGATAGCAGAATATCCTTTTTAATAATGCTGTCCAGTGTTCCAGGCTTGGGTGCCATGTGAATTGCACAACAGACTATTCCATCAACATTTACCACTCTCCAATGCTGCCCAAGAAGTCCACTGCCACGAAAACAAACTTCAAAGCAAAACCCAAGGCCACCACATACGTCTACCTATTTTACTTGGTATTACTGAAGTCTCTATTGGATGTACTAAAGATGGCCTTCTGCAACAATTGAGAAGCAGAAGAAGGTCATCAAGACTTGGGCTGATGATGATATGTATGTGTCATCATTTTAATCGTTATCTATCTTTGACCAATTGACAGTGTGGCTTTGTCCGATGCTAATGATGATGCTGTCAGTATTCAAAGCGCAGGCAGTGTAATGGTGCTGTCAATGCCCACAAGGTATCTATAATCACACATAATTGTTATGCAACATCAGTTAACAAATATCGATATCCTAGGCATTCCGCCAAGCTCTGCAACATTAAGGCCGTGTTGAAACATATCTAACATGATACCAATGTGTTACAGTGGGAAGAAATGTCAAATGTCATCTCCCAATGTCACAGACAATGATGACAATGTGTAAATATTTCATAGACCCAGTCGTTTTGGTTAACCCAATTGCAGATATAGTTGCAAAAGGTAGGTACACATAGCGCAGTTGCTTGCTGGGGGGTAGGTTAACCCAAAAGACAGCTCTTGCTGGGGAAATGTGGTGTGGTAGGTTGACCCAGGTACAGCTCTTGCTGGACAAGGGCAGCTGGGTGGGTCAACCCAGTGTCAGCTCTGCCATGGGGTAGGTTAACCTGGGGCAGCTATTCCAGGATGGTTAGGTTGACCCAGGCCCAGCTGTTTAAGCAATGTGGGTTGACCTGACTTCAGCTATTGCTGCAGCACTGGGTTGACCCAGGTCCAGCACTTGCTGCGGGGCTTGGGTTGACCCGGAGTCAGATATTGCTGCAGCACTGGGTTAACCCTGGTCCAGCATTTGCTGCAGCACTGGGTTGACCCGGGTCCAGCATTTGCTGCAGGGTTTGGGTTGACCCAGATCCAGATTTTGCTGCAGCACTGGGTTGACCGGCATCCAGATATTGCTGTAGCACTGGGTTGACCCCAGTCCAGAACTTGCTGTGGGGTCAGGTTGACCTGGATCCAGCACTTGCTGCAGCACTGGGTTGACCCACATCCAGCACTTGCTGCAGCACTGGGTTGACCCAGGTCCAGCAATTTATGCAGTGTCAGGTTGACCCTGGACTAGCTCTTGCTGCAGGCTTGGGTTCACTGGGGCCCAGCTATAGCTGCACCGGTCCAGCACTTCCTTTAGGGTGGGTTCAGCCCATCCTGTAACATTGCATTGATTGCAGACCCACTCATGTAGCAGGATTGGATTCAGGAGGGTCCAGCTATTGCTCCAGCATTGGGTTGACATGGCCCTGCCCTTGCTGCAGAATTGGGTTGACCCTGGCCCAGCTCTCAATGCAGGATTGGATTAACCAGGGTCTACCGCTTGCTGCAATGAGGGCCCATGTTGGTCCACTGGATTGAGCCACATCTCACTTCATCTGCATGTATTGCATGTTGACAACATTGACAGAGCTCACAACAGCTCAAGCCAATATTTATTCAGAAACTGCCATATATATAAAGCAATCAAAATATTTCAATCTGTACTTCCAGTAAATGTACCATGTAATATAATTTGAATGCACTTATTAAATGCACAAGGAATAGCAAAATTACACAATTATTATTTTGACAATGCACAATATCTTACTTTTACTATCAGCTATCAGCCATTACAGGAGCTACTTATCCCCAATGACAATCTTTGGCAAAATCAGAAATTACCCCACTTGGAATATTGTGCTTTTATATTTCATATTGTTCAATACTCCATTGGAATCAATATATATAACCTCACTATTACTTAAAGTAGACACATAATATTAAAATACATAATTAAATAGTAAAGGGCAGGAGGCAGGTGAGAGGAAGGAGTAGTGGGTGTGGAGTGGGAGGAAGGGTGTGGGTGTGGGAGGAAGGTGGGTGTGGGTGTGGAGGAAGGTGGGTGTGGGAGAAGGGTGTGGGAGTGGGAGAAGTCGGAATGTGGGAAGGCAGCAGGGAAAGGCAGCAGGGACAGGGGGAGAGGGGGATGTATATACCTGTTGCGTTCCCCTCATCCTCGTCGTGTTCGTCTACGTCTCCGCCATCCTCGTCCCCATCATTCCCATCCCTGTCATCCCCATCCCCATCGTCCCCATCCCTGCATTCCCATTCCTGTTCCCCTCATTCCTCTCATTGTCATCATCGTCCTCGTTGTTGTCATCATCCCCCATAGTCCTCATCATCCACTGGATTGTTGTTGTTGTTGTTGTTGTTGTTGTTGTTGTTGTTGTTGTTGTGTCCATCATCCTGTCGTCTCTTCGCTGGCTGTCTCCATCCCTGTTGTCTTCCCCTTGCTGGCCATATGTGCCCTCACCGTCGCTGTCCTCATCGTTGCCTGCCATCCGTCGTTTCGGCCCTTCAGTTGGGTGTTGAGGTGATGTGGCATAGGCATGCATGTTGTGGTCCATTCCCGGCACGGCAGTGAGAAAGTTCTACATAAACACAACAATATTAGTTAGCATAGTAATAGATAAGAAATCTACTTATCTTCTACTTCATTTTGCTGCTGTTGCTGTTCTCGTGGACGCATTGTGGAGTACGCGACAATTGAACCACATGCCGGAGGTTGCCAATTGCCCGAATGGGTATGAGTTGCCTTATATGTAACCATGATCTGACTTTTCTCAATGTTACTGCATAGAGCACAACAACTTTGTAACACATTTAAGACCATATCGGGATAGAATTAGCCTATAACTACCTTCTACCCAAATTCTGTATTTTATTGTGACCTACATAGAGAGATATTCATGATTCATTGATACCTCCCTACCAATTTCAGACCCTTAAAGTGCAACTTTACCAATATTGCTCTGAAATATGTGAGAATAATTTTGAAACTACTATGTAAAGTATCCATTGTATTCATAATCAGTGCCTGGCACCTGGTGGTCCCAGGAATGTGTTGTAGCCAAGAAAATTTTGACGGGTTCAAAGTAAAGCAGCTTGTTTGGACAGCTAGTTTTGACTTCGGTTGAGGTGTGGCCCAGCCACAATGCACAATTCTGTGCGTTTGCTGGCTGCAACATAGGTCCTGGTCCACCAACAATCAGGCACTTATGTGTACCACAATGAGTACTTATTCACATACTCCGTAGATTAATTTCAGATTTTTCAGACAAAGTTAGATCATTAAGGGGCCAATTCTGGCAGAGAAATGGAATAAATTGTGAATAACTCTTTATGCAGGGCCGAATAAAATACAAAATTTGACAAGAGAGTAGGTGTACTATATTTACATCTTTTCAGGATCTCACTTGGGGTATACATGCCTTGTACATACAAAAGCTTCAGCCATGGCAACTGAGACCCGTTTGGGAAATTGGAAACTGCCGGTTGGAGTTCCTCGTTTTCAAATTTCAATGAAATGGGTGCCTGAGGTAATTTATTTTTTAATTTTTTGTGAGTTGTATGCTAATGATTATAGTGATTGTGGCTAGACCCACGACAAATATAGTTGAACCCGAACTGCAACCAACACCAGCCCAGAAGACAATGCCATGGCAACCCCAGCAAACAGAATGGATGCCGATGAAAATGGCGACAGAAATGAGGCCGCAAGGCCAGGTATGACGATGCGCCAATAACTGAGACAGATGGCCGAGACAAGCACAGCGGCAACAACGAGGACAGTGACGGCGAGGGCACATACGGCCAGCCAGGGGAAGACGACAGGGATGGAGACAGCCAGCGAAGAGACGACAGGATGATGGACACAACAACAACAACAACAACAACAACAACAACAACAACAACAACAATCCAGTGGATGATGAGGACTATGGGGGATGATGACAACAACGAGGACGATGATGACAATGAGGGGAATGAGGGGAACAGGAACGGGAATGCAGGGATGGGGACGATGGGGATGGGGATGACAGGGATGGGAATGATGGGGACGAGGATGGCGGAGACGTAGACGAACACGACGAGGATGAGGGGAACGCAACAGGTATATACATCCCCCTCTCCCCCTGTCCCTGCTGCCTTTCCCTGCTGCCTTCCCACATTCCGACTTCTCCCACTCCCACACCCTTCTCCCACACCCACCTTCCTCCACACCCACACCCACCTTCCTCCCACACCCACACCCTTCCTCCCACTCCACACCCACTACTCCTTCCTCTCACCTGCCTCCTGCCCTTTACTATTTAATTATGTATTTTAATATTATGTGTCTACTTTAAGTAATAGTGAGGTTATATATATTGATTCCAATGGAGTATTGAACAATATGAAATATAAAAGCACAATATTCCAAGTGGGGTAATTTCTGATTTTGCCAAAGATTGTCATTGGGGATAAGTAGCTCCTGTAATGGCTGATAGCTGATAGTAAAAGTAAGATATTGTGCATTGTCAAAATAATAATTGTGTAATTTTGCTATTCCTTGTGCATTTAATAAGTGCATTCAAATTATATTACATGGTACATTTACTGGAAGTACAGATTGAAATATTTTGATTGCTTTATATATATGGCAGTTTCTGAATAAATATTGGCTTGAGCTGTTGTGAGCTCTGTCAATGTTGTCAACATGCAATACATGCAGATGAAGTGAGATGTGGCTCAATCCAGTGGACCAACATGGGCCCTCATTGCAGCAAGCGGTAGACCCTGGTTAATCCAATCCTGCATTGAGAGCTGGGCCAGGGTCAACCCAATTCTGCAGCAAGGGCAGGGCCATGTCAACCCAATGCTGGAGCAATAGCTGGACCCTCCTGAATCCAATCCTGCTACATGAGTGGGTCTGCAATCAATGCAATGTTACAGGATGGGCTGAACCCACCCTAAAGGAAGTGCTGGACCGGTGCAGCTATAGCTGGGCCCCAGTGAACCCAAGCCTGCAGCAAGAGCTAGTCCAGGGTCAACCTGACACTGCATAAATTGCTGGACCTGGGTCAACCCAGTGCTGCAGCAAGTGCTGGATGTGGGTCAACCCAGTGCTGCAGCAATATCTGGATCTGGGTCAACCCAAGCCCTGCAGCAAATGCTGGACCTGGGTCAAACCAGTGCTGCAGGAAATGCTGGACCAGGGTCAACCCCATGCTACAGCAATATCTGGACCCCAGTGAACCTAGTGCTGCAGCAATATCTGGCTCCGGGTCAACCCAAGCCCCGCAGCAAGTACTGGACCCGGGTCAACCCAGGCTGCAGCAATAGCTGAAGTCAGGTCAACCCACATTGCTTAAATAGCTGGGCCTGGGTCAACCTAACCATCCTGGAATAGCTGCCCTGGGTTAACCTACCCCATGGCAGAGCTGACACCGGGTTGACCCACCCAGCTGCCCTTGTCCAGCAAGAGCTGTACCTGGGTCAACCTACCACACCACATTTCCCCAGCAAGAGCTGTCTTTTGGGTTAACCTACCTTCCCAGCAAGCAACTGCACTATGTGTACCTACCTTTTGCAACTATATCTGCAATTGGGTTAACCAAAATGACTGGGTCTACTGAATATTTTTCATAGGCATTGTTTCATCAATGACAGGTTATCCGTAGTAAAACGCCTTCCCCCTCCAAGAAATTGAAAGCTGCATCTAATAAATCACAAGATGGTGAGGAAGAGGAGGAAGAGGAAGAGGATTATGGTTCTAAGTGAGTTGTTCAGTTATGACAGACACATCCATTTGTTAAAACAAATCGTTTGACTGTTCAGGCATCATCGCAAAGTAGCCTTAATGAAGAATCCCGATAAGCCAATTTTGTGTGTATTTTACGTTTGGATATGAATATTCTCATTCATTATTCGTCACAGTGTTTCTAATACTCCATCCAAGAAGTCCAAGTCCATGAAGGCCATTATGCTTGATGATACCAATGACGATAAAGCCTCCAGTGGTGATGATGGAGATCTGTCCTATGTGCTGACACAGATTACCAGGTGCATTGCATGTCATTACACTGTGGTGTCTGATGTATATTTCCTGATTCTAGCTTACCATCTCCAAACGTTGATGAGTCTGATATTGGCACTAGGGATCCTCAACTTGTTGACACCTACCAAGACTGCATCAACATCAAGTATGCAATCGCAGTCATACATTTTTCATTTACTCATAACCATTTAGGGCAGCAGCAATGGTATCCTGGTCCAGTGAAATTGGGAATGGCAACTCACAGTTCAGTGATATCATCACTGACATCTACAAGATCAACAGAAAGTATGTTATTTCAACAGTGACTTGAGGTCATTTTGGTCAATTCATTTGATATAATATAGGTTATTGTTTTCTGCCATCACCTTTGCTAGATCAGGGAGGTACTCTAATCTCTCTCATGATAACCCTGCCCATATCTCCACTGGTGCATTTGGTTGTAACTTATTTCATGCAGTTGGAGGTGGAATGCTGACGATCTTTACATTGGTCATCGTGGTGGAGTCCTGCTTTCTTGATGAGCCCAAGATTGGTGGCAATACAAAGCTGGTCAAGGTTATACATGTGCACTACTTCAAGGAGAATGGGAGGATGTTTCTTGACTTCTTACGTGGTGGCACCCCTACTGGGACCCTGAAATAAGAGTCTCTTCCTAGATGGCTGTAGGCCTAATTCCCATTACAATTCCATTACTAACTACTTCTGAGGACACGGAGGGGACATCAAACAGCGATACTGGCAGGGTAAGTACAAGAGCAATGAGCTCTCTCTGGCAAACAACGCTGCATGGGGGAAATACCCAAGGAAGACAGAACAACAAGAAAACAACAAACTCAAAAGGAAAATCAGCTGACGCGAATCAGGAGCTGGCCAACGCAGATCAAGCCAAGGGCCTATTTAGTGGATTTACAGGTAATAGAATCAGAATCAGAGCCTTCACTAACTACTCTATCGGAGCTACTCAGACAAGCTGCGGAAGATACCAAAATTACGGAACACAAAAAACTGGTCAATCTTGTCCATGCCTTAGCCCTTCTTATAGACAAACACGCAAGGGAGCTGGAGCTAGAATGAGGACTTCAAGGCCATTCGGAATAACTCACGCAACAGATAGACAATATGGGAGCCTATCTAGAAATCATGCTCGAGCCAACACTTGAAGACCTCATGAAACGCATAATAAAATCAATGGAATCCAACATTCAAGACATGGTTCGGAAAGCCATGGAAGACTTAGGCAAGGCAACCGCAGACATGAAGAATGACATAGCCACAGCTGCAGGTAAAATTTTGGACACATCTAACAAACTAGAAAATACAGCTAGCTCTTACAAGGAAGCGCTAAACAAAAAGCTGCCAAATGCGGACATGGCCTCGACCCTCGACCCTTGGGCCCAGGCAAGAGAAGCAATCAAAGCAAGACAGATCCTTATCGATATGGACAAACACGCAGAGGGAGGGGGAGATCTGTCAAAGATGAGCCTCACTGAAATTGTGGAGAAAGCTTACACTATTTTGAGAGAGATCCAAGCCACACCGAATTCCAAGATATTGGGAGCAACAAAGCTGAAGAGCGGAGGAGTGCTTCTGGAGGCTAACTCAGACAAAATGGCAAGCTGCATCTCGAACAAAGCGAACAGCGAGAAGTTCCTGTCTCTTTTCTGCAGGAATATGGAGATCAAGCATAGAGTTTACGTGACAATAGCTCACTTTGTACTGCTCTCCTTTCGCACAGACAAGCTAAGGGACCTCCAGGAGATTGAAGACGTGAATGGGTGCCTGGAGAACACCATAACTAAGGCACAATGGGTAAAACCTCTAGGGAGATGCTCTCCAAATCAAATCTGCAGCCATGTAATACTGTCGTTTGCGACCCTGGAGGCCACAAACATGGCTATATTGAAAGGTATACACATCTGTCATAAACGTATTAACGTTGCAAAATGTAAAAGGAAACCCACAAGATGCATGAAATGTCAAGGCTGGGACCACCATGCAGCCAGATGCAAGGCCGAGAAGGACACATGCAGTACGTGTGCCAAAGATCATCACACAGCTGACTGCACACAGGAAGGTACAAAATTCTGCATGCCATGCCAGCAAGGTGGACATGCCAGTTGGGACAGAGCATGCCCCACATTCCAGAAAAAATGCGAGGAATTAAATGATCAGATAAGTGACAACACACTACAGTACTTCCCAACTAATGAACTATGGATGCAATCTAGGGAGGGACACAACACCAACAGCAGCATTACGCCAAACCTGTCGCAAGCCCCCTCCAATTTCGACACCCCCCACTTATCCACCTTGGGTTACATGAGAGGCAGTCTGGGGCCCCTTGGCAGGGACCCAAGAAGCTTCCACAAACCATCAAACAATCGTACTGCATCGGGTCTATGGCAAACTATGCTAGGTTTTGGGGGGTCCAGAGGTAATGATGTGTCATCCTCTTCCGACAGAACACCACTCGGGCAGCCCACACGAGTGAACAGCCAGCTGGAACCAGAGGCTGGCCCCTCGCAAGCTCAACCCAGGAGTTGGTTTGATGACAACCCGTTGCCACCACCATTTTTACGAGGGAACGAAGAGACAGTACCACAATCACAGCACCAAGTCCTATGACAGGTAACCCAACACGCACAAGTTTGAGGCTGAAAATTTTACAGATAAACTTAAACAAATCCCCTGCTGTGCAGTGGGAGCTCATAAATGCCAACACAACGACAGGATGAGATGTCATATTACTGCAAGAACCCTATATAGACTTGTACGGCAACATAAAAGCAATGCACAAATGGCAAGTATTATACCCAACCTCCAAAAGCACACAACAGCAGGCCGTTAGGGCCGTAATTCTGGTAAACAATAGACTGGATAAGAATGCCTGGAAACAGCTAAGTGTTCCGGGTTCTAATGATGTGGTCGCTATGCAACTCAGCAGCCCCTTTGGACAGATATCTATACTCAATATATACAATGATTGCCATAACTCTGATGCAACGGACATTGTGGAAGAGTCATCCAGGATACTCTCCTCAGAGAGGGGCAACGCCAGATGTTACATAATATGGGGCGGAGATTTCAACAGGCATCACCCCATGTGGGATGAAGAGCATAACACACACCTCTTCATGAACAGGGCCATCGAAGAAGCAGAGAGGCTGATTGAAATGACAGCGGATCTGGGCATGGAGATGATACTTCTAAAGGATATCCCGACGTTAGAAGCGATGAACACCAAGACTTGGACACGAACAGACAATGTATTCTGCTCGACAGGTCTCAGGGAATTTCTCACTATGTGTGACATGGCCCCAGATGAATGACCAACAGGGACGGATCATGTACCTATCAAAACCATATTCAGGGTAGAAACAATCAAGCTGTTGCCGGAGCCCTCGAGAAACTTCCAAGAAATCACAAAGGACGCACTCAGAGAACGGCTTGCCACTAACCTGGTTGCCATACCCATACCCACTCAAATCACTGATGAAGCTTCTTTCCAACAGGCAGCAACTAACCTAACTAAGGTACTACAAAAAACGATAGAAGATGAAGTCCCACTCTCCAAACCTTGCCTGCACCCGAAGAGATGGTGGAACCCAGACCTTGACACTCTTCATCAAAACAAACAAGAGCTGAGTTCACAATTGTATAAATATAAAGCGCTACCCAATCACCCCCCACACATAGCAATGAGAAATGCCAGAAACATACTAAGCCAAGAAATCCTCAAGGCCAAAGAGAAGCATTGGCGGAACTTCCTGGAGGAGGGAAACAAGGGCAAGCTCTGGACTGTCAACAAATACATCTTGAACCCAGGGGGAGATGGTAGTAGGGCAAGGATCCCAACGCTCATTAAAGGCACAAGAAGGGAAGCTCGGTGTGTGGACACTAATCAACTTAAAAGCCGGCTACCATTGGAAACCTTCTTTCCGCCCCTGCCCGAGGAAACCTCAGTGCCAGATGATTTCATCTACCCTGAACCAGTACCTTTCAACAGTGAGATCACAAAGGAACAGATACAACAATGCATCGAAAAGCTGAAACTGTACAAGGCCCCAGGGCCTGACGGTATCCCCAATATAATTCTCAAAGAATGTGCTGACCTTTTGCTGGATCACATCCACAGAATCTTCAACGCCGTGATTAGCCTCAAAACTTACCACCCCCCTTGGTGAGAATCTATCACAGTGGTTCTTCCAAAGCCAGACCAACCAAGATATGATGTACCGAAGGCATGGCATCCAGTTGCACTACTCAATACCATCCCAAAGATACTCTCTGCAATTCTGGTGGATAATATATCACAGCTCACAGGGCAACACCAGCTTCTACCCACCCACCACTTTGGAGGCAGACCTGGACACACGACCACGGACTCCATGCAGCTTCTAGTAAACAGAATAAAACATGCATGGCAAAACAAAAGAGTTGCCACCGTCCTCTTCCTGGACATAGAGGGAGCCTTCCCAAATGCCATCCAGGCTTGGCTGCTGCACAACATGAAGAAGAGAAGGATACCAGAGGTGCTGGTACTCCTCACAGAGAGGATATTAGTAGGGAGAACAACACAGCTGAGATTTGGCGATTTTTTATCAGAATGGATTGAGCTGAACAATGGTATAGGGCAGGGAGATCCAGTATCCATGATAATCTATCTCTACTACAACGCTGACTTAATAGAGGTGCCTAGATACACATCAGAACTCGTGCTCGCATATGTGGATGATACAGCTCTTTATGCGGAAGTACAAAACTTCGAGGATGCACACATGCAAATCAAGGACATGATGACGAGGGAAGGGGGGGCTCAAGATTGGTCCAAAAAACACAATTCAAGATTTGAGCTTAGCAAATTCGCGCTGATCAACTTCTCACAGAAAAAGGACATAGCTCGGCCTAGCTTAGATCTGCAAGGCACAGTGATTGTACCGACAGCCTTCCACCAATTTCTAGGCATGCTCTTCAATCAGGAATTACGCTGGAAGGAACATCACAAGAAGGTGATAGCAAACGCTACAAAATGGACGCTGATGCTCCACAGAATTTCTAGAACTACTGGAGGCCTGTCCGCAAAACTGCTGAAGCAACTCTACACTGCTGTGGCAATCCCAAAAATGACCTACACAGCCGACATTTGGTACACCCCGATTTACGCAGTCGAAGGCTCGAATAAGAAGAGAGGATTGGTGGGACTCACTAGGAGGCTGGAGAAGATACACAGACTGGCAGCGGTGCCCATTTCAGGAGCACTAAGAACCATGCCCACCGACCTAGTACTACTGCACACAGGACTGCTACCAATGGAGCTAACACTACACAGAACCTGCCATCACACTGCCATGAGAATGGCAACACTTCAAACCACACATCCCCTACACAAGCCAATCAGGACTTGTGCACAACACTTCATGGTGAGACACAGATCACCCTTACATGTCCTCACTCACATCTACAAGATCAAGCCAGACAAAATAGAACTGATCGCAGCAAGGGCCGCTTGCGAGAATGAGTCCACCCCCTTTAGCTTTAGCATTGACCCCACCAGAGATGATTCTATAAGGTGCTGCGAAGGAGACCATTCAAACATCAAGATCTATACTGATGGCTCAAACATAGACAGAGGTGTGGGAGCCGTGGCAGTGCTCTACAGGAGGAGACGTCCAATGCCGAAAGTGTTATGCTACCACTTAGGATCAAATCAGAATCACACAACACCAGGCGGAAATAGTAGGGCTGATGTTGGCAATTAAACTGATCGAAAGAGAGAAGTCCCCCTCCTCCATTTCTATCTATGTAGACAGTCAAGCCATGATACTGACGGCGGTTACCCCCAGGCAGAAGCCTATTCAGCACTTAATACTGGAGCTACGAAAACTTATATGGAGACTCAAGCATAGACCAGGAGGATGAAGTATGCGCATAAAAATCAACTGGATTTCAGCACATAGTAAGGTGGAGGGAAATGAAAGGGTGGATAGGGAGGCGAAGAAAGCAGCTAAGGGTAAAAGTAGCAGGAAATCGGACTTACCCAAATATCTGCAGACACACTCTCTCCCAGCCAATGCATTGGCAATCAAAGGTCACTATAAAAAACTGCTGTCCGAAAGATGGGAGGAAATCTGGAGGAAATCCCCGAGGCATGGCAGGCTGAGCAGGATTGATCCTAGCCCAGGGATAAAGGAGTTTCAGAATGTACAAGATAAATTAAGCAGATCTCAGCTCTGCCTGCTAACACAATTTCGTACAGGGCATGTTCTGCTTAACCAGTACTTATTCGGAATAAGCAGGGCCGACTCGGATGCCTGCATGGAATGCGAAGAAGATACCGAGTCGATGCACCACTTCATATTCGAATGTAGGGCGCACAACAACGCATGGAGCAAACTCAGGGCAGCACTCAGCTGCGATGCCATGTCAATGCGATTCCTCCTGGCCATGGTGCCTGGGGCCATAAAATTCTTGGAATATACTAAAGATACAGGTCAATTCCATCAATAGCAAAGCCACTACCCCCCGCCTCTTTTCCTCTTTTATCCCCCCACGCCCCCTTCCTCCCTTCCCTCCCCTACCCCATCTGCTCTAAATCGAGAGCCCTGGTGCTTATCGATGCTTCAACCAGAAAGAGTACAAAAGCCCTGACACTCTGACGTCTTTTAGATTATAGTAGATTTGCACTTGTCCTGCGCCTCTCTCGTGCAAGCTGGCCCTCAGCTGAGCACTTGTTAGCACTCGACCTCAAACTTAGCATGCTTCACGACAGTTGGGAGAGGCAGCTTTCTCATTCAATATATGCTGGCACCTAAAACGCCACAGGACGTGGGGCATTTGCAGCTGGAGGGACAAGACTAGGACAGGGTCCTGTTTTTAATTAGATTACTATTTCTGCCTTGCATGTTAAGTCCGATGTAGGTACTCCCTAAGAGACTATAATGTGGACAAAAAAATAAAAAAAAGAAGAATGGGAGCAATATGTCGGTGCTATTGGAATGGTGATTCGCAAGTCTGAATTTCAGGCCCAACTGTATAAGGACTATGTGTCCTTCTCAACAACCACAGCAAGTGGAATGGATACATCTCCCAGTATGTGCATTAATCATTTCTAGTTGTAATTTTTAATCAATTTTCATAGAGGCATCGACATCCAAAAATGTACAACTCAGTCCATTCACTTGTCGACCCACTCCATCTTATCATAAGGCCACTCTATCATTTTATGATATTGGTAAGCATCTGATTGTCTAATATAAATAGATACCTCAAGTATGTGTGGTCAGTGCCCATCTATGAGGCACGCAAAGTCAAAGCAGACTTCACGTCCACTCTCATATCGCTCCAGCAACTAGCCATCTTCCCACACAATATCCCTGCAGGATCCTGTGTCGTTGTTGGACATATGATCAATACATTCAAGCATGTAGATGACATGATAAAGAGCATTTCACTCAATGTGCAATGAGTCATGGTCTTGGGAGTGTCAAAATGATTTCCTCACATATCATTGTTGATATTTGTATTTTACGTCTGTCTGGTGAATAGACATGAACCGATCCATTGATTGTACAAATGATATTACAAATATGAGTATGGACTTTTGATGTCAACCAACCATTTATAAAAAACCCCTGCAAAAGTGTCTGCCAAAGAGCCAATGGGTGCCCGAACCGATTTCAGACCTGATTTCATGTTGGACCAGAGGCTGCATGTGTGATAACATTCCACCTTGTTTACGAAATACAACACAGTGTCCGTTTTGGAATCCACAATGAGCGATATGTCCATACAGCAAAAGACACTCATCAATGGTTTTCCACCAACCATATTGGACTCTATCGCATAAAGCCCTTCATAGGTCTTTTGGACAAAATCGAAGAACTTGCCTCTGCCTTGCTCTCGAATAGAAATGGTGCCCCTGTCTGGATTGCACGTGACCATCTTCAATAAATTTCCCTGCATTTGAAATATTCTGAGAAAGTTAAGATGATCATGCATATGATATGACAAATGGAAATGAAGGCCATTCACCTTAATTCGTCCAAGGTATAGAAACTTGAGACAATATCCCACTTCCAAGACTTGCTTTCCTTGTTGTACAGTGTGTGCACCATATACACAACCTTTCCACCGACTAGAAACACATGCCATTTGCCCATCTTACTCAGTGGTTCGATGTACATTTGCCCAAACCAACACGAACCTGGCTCTTCTCAGTTATTATGCATGTATTCCCAATTTCACTTGGGGTCGCCAGGTAATAGGACGTGATGACCGGTGTTGCTGTGTGTCCATTTCAAGACAATATTCAGTGGGAATTGGTCGCCATCCTTTAATAATTTGGCTTGGGGGCGTATCGTATGCGTTACATTTAAAGCGACATGAAGTAGATTTTGATTTTGTATCCATTTTGAATGGACCGTGTTCATCTGCTTTGGAGGTGGCCAGATGTGGTACGTTCGACAGAGTTCATCCATGCCAGTCATGAAAATCAACACATTTTCCAGTGTCAAGCCATATTGGTTACCACTGTCAACACATCAGTATAGTGCAGTGAAATGGGTGCAATATTAATCAAAGCAATACCAAACGTACATGTATGACATTCCCATATCCACACCACCAAATACACAATTTGCCGATGCCAACTTTTGCCACGAATTGCCTTTGTCTTGATAGCGAAGTATTGCGTGAAGGAACTTGGGCCAAAACATGTATTTGACATTGAAGTGCCAGTCTCCATCCTCATGATGTAGTCGCATACCGATATAAACCTGTTTGTTGTGAAACGCCTTTCAGTGTTAACCATCCACAAATTAAGCAATATACATTACCCATTCTTGAATACAGGCTGAATAGCGACTCTTGTATGATTTGATTATATGGATGTAACCATCAAGATGGGAAATGGTGTTGAGTTCAATTTCAGAAATGGTTGTGGTGACAAATGCAAGATCATTAACGGCTGCAGCTTTGCTTGCCATACGTGTGGTCAGGTCGAGGATAAAGAGAATTTTGAAAATATGGCCTTCAGCATTGCTTAATGTGGTTATACAGCCTTCATTGCTGCTTAATGTGGTTGGCGGTTCCATCTCACAGTCAGATGGCAGTTCCATCTTGGAGTCAGATGATGGCGTTTGTGATGGGAGGAGATCGAGTTCAGCTGCCATTGCATTGCAGACACCCTCCCGATTTTCACACATGTCATGACCAAGACATATGGATTGTGGACAGATTCCAGACGAAATGCATTTGGGATGTTGCCACGCAGATCCGGCATGTCGTTGGCATGAGTTGCCTTCCTTCTTCCACAGAAGACATTTCGTCTTGGGAGAATCGCATCTTTGACCAGGGCAGATGTGCATGCAAAGTTCATAACTGATTTCCTTCTTATACTTGGGTATTGGCATGTCATGGACCTATACAGGAATTGGGATCAGTGGTATGAAGGAACAGACACAGATATAATGAAGACATCAATACCTTAATGATTGATTATTGTCAGGATGATTGATAGAGGGTGGTGACAATTCCACAAACCTTCTAAATATAAGACGTCGGATTTATGTCACCTGACAATGGAGAGTAGCAATGATAAAACAATGAACATGTGCCAGACACGTTGATCAGCAATGTAATCATTTAAATGTTTTGAAGGAGCAATATCCACCGAACAGATCGGACATGTTCAGTGTGTTTGGTGGACATGTTCGGTGGATGTCAATAAACCAGTGTGACTAGATATACTACACCGAACATATCAAAGATGTTCAGTGTGTTCAGTGGAGTATATCTAGCTGTATCAGCCCAACAACACCCACTGAACATATCCACCGAACACACTGAACATCTTTGATGTGTTTGGTGTGGTATACCTAGTCATATTGGTTTACCAACATGGACCAAACATGTCTGCGTGAAACCAGTACCAGCATTGGATGACTTCTAAGCTCAAGCCACATCAAAAACATAAATAAATAGATCTGTTGTTTATGTCGCATGCAAGGAAGCCAAACATGAAGTCCGAAGTTGGGAATTGAGTCCGATGAGATTCATCCCCTAGAATTGAGACTCTGGGGCTCATGAGGCTGCTGGATTTGGTCCAAAAGCAGCTGTGACAAAGTGGTATACATCGGGTCACATCACATCACATCACATCACATCACGTCATGTCAGGTTACATTGAGTTCAAATGCAAGTCCTTTGGAGGCATTGGGTTTGTCTGGATTCATGATATATCAAGGATTTGGACTCAGGAGGACGTCGACCCTCTACATCACAACTAGTTTGTGACATCAGTGATGTTCCATCCTTCTTCAAGCCCAAATTCACTGATGTATACAGGTCCCAACTTTCTGGTAAGGAGGATACCAATATCATCGCAAAGTGTTCATTGGAAACAAGGCTACCCATCAAATGGAGTTCCTCCTGCAGTTTCCAGAGCTTCAATATATACTCAATTAGGTCAAATCCTTCTTTGGCAATTGATGAGTACAGTGTGTGTCACATCACTAATATTCTGAACTTCCTCCTGGATTCCATTACCAAGGTCAGCTGTTTCCACATCTCACTCATTGTGTGTGTGCCAATCATTTCCGCATTGCCAATTGCGAGCTCAATCTGTGTCCTCATCTTGGCATCTCCATCATGCCATTTCTTCATTGCCTCGAATTCCACTGATGTTGGATGGAAAGTGTCTGCTGGGATAGGGGCTTTCAATTCCACATTGATGTACATCTCTAACCCTAGATCCTGAAGTACGGCTAACATCTGTCTCTTCCATGGCATCAAATTGTTCCCCTGCAATAACTTGATCTGGTAGGATCCTGATGTGTGTGTGACTTCATCCATCATAGTCAGCTAGTATACAAGGTAGTAGTGCGATGTTCGGAGGTGCATGATCATGTTTCCATTACAGCCATTCAGGGCTCATAACCTATTGTGATATATGATGCAGTGGTTGTTAACTGCTAATATATTTTATGTGGAATTACAGCCATTTTAACATCTGTTGGCAGTAACTGAACTTTTTTTCATCAATTGAGAAATTTGGACTTGGTAGAATTTTGGGTGCTGTGTGTTGTATCTCATGAAATACCGCTTGGATTAAGATGGTTATACAGGGAAAGTTGTACCATTTCTTGAGTGCTATCTACTCCTATAATTACATTTGAACAATACTTAGGATATGGTGAGTTGTTGATGAAATAAAAGGTAGACCAGTACTTTTTGACACCCAAAATGATACTGTCAAATTATGGCATCAAAAGAGCTCATATGAAGAAGATTGGAGGGAGAAAGTTGTTCATTTTTTCAAGGCCTAGAAGTACATATATCGTATTTTTCTTTATTTTTGTCCTTTGAGCCAATATTTATGTTTCTTGTATTTCAAGTCTAAACACAGACAAACATAGTATAGATGTAATATTGGCTCAAAGGACAAAAATAAAGAAAAATACGGTATATGCACTTCTAGGCCTTGAAAAAATGAACAAATTTCTCCCTCCAATCTTCTTCATATGAGCTCTTTTGATGCCATAATTTGACAGTATCATTTTGGGTGTCAAAAAGTACTGGTCTACCTTTTATTTCATCAACAACTCACCATATCCTAAGTATTGTTCAAATGTAATTATAGGAGTAGATAGCACTCAAGAAATGGTACAACTTTCCCTGTATAACCATCTTAATCCAAGCAGTATTTCATGAGATACAACACACAGCACCCAAAATTCTACCAAGTCCAAATTTCTCAATTGATGAAAAAAAGTTCAGTTACTGCCAACAGATGTTAAAATGGCTGTAATTATATTTGCCTCTCTCAAGTTTGTACTGCAAACTAATAGTCCTCAGTTGGCCACTTAGCCAACTTCTAAAGTCACCCAAACCACCCTGCAACCCCCAATGTATGAATACTGTATAGTATAGTTCAAAACCTTATCAGTAAGTAAAAACTAAGGCACCTGACAAAGCTACTTGGCCACTTCCAGGCAGCTGTGGCTGAAGCTCTTGAGTGACAAAAACTACATTTCTCCAGTGAGAACAGGACAAATTGACCTTAAAGGCATCAACCCCAGTTGGGTGAAGATGCCTTACACCATTTTCAAATATTTTCTGTCTGCACCACATAATTCTAATGAGAAACAATGTTGCTCACCCAAACAAGGAAATCTCTATGGATGAATTGCATAAAATATTTATGATGAGCTTAGCAAGCATCCCAAAAATTCTTAAACAAATTTATAGTAATAATAAGTGCTTTGAATTCACTTAAAATAGTTATTTGAGAATGGTAGTATCCAAATTGATACATGACTGAAATATCTCTGATAATCATCTGACAACAACAACCTGTACTTATCTATACAGAACATTCTAAAATGGTGCAAGGGGGGTTGATACCTTCAAGGTCAATTTGTCCTGTTCTCACTAGAGAACTGTAGTTTTTGTCACTTAAGAGATTCAGCTACAGCTGCCTAGAAGTGGCCAAACAGCTTTGTCAGGTGCTTCAGTTTTTTGGTCAGACAAGGTTTTGGAAATACACTGTAGTAGTCCTGCATGCACAAAGAAAATGATTATAATTAAAGAGTATAGGATTGTTTGTTGAATGGTGTGGAACTGGTACAATGTAAAATATGAGTATGTGGCTATGGAGGTTTGTTGAAGGCTGTAATGTTCCAACCAAAAGTAGACAAAGGGCTGGAAGAGAGAGAGAGATGCAAAATGGGCAAAAAAAATGTCAAGGAGACTGGTGATGTGGGAATTAGACTGTAAGATTAAGCAATCAATCAAGAAAGATGTAATGAAGGGCAGGGCTTACTCAAGGAGATGGCAGAGCAAAAACTTTTATCTGCCAGCTTGAGCAATACATATCTAGTAAAAATTAATCTGACGAAAGACAGACACAGGAGATAGACAAGGATTTTTTGTGATCAAATAATAGGCAAATATCCAGTCACATTTTATTGCTGTTTGCACATGACTTGGTACAGCTTGTATTTCCTAATTTGGGCATACAAAATATGTTCCAGAACTTTTTAATTTTATCTCAACAACAAGATATTAGAACACTTAGATTTCTCTACCCCTCAAAATCCACTTTTGAATTTTTCTAAGAGAACTATACTGATTCTCATGCAAATAACTACACAGGGAGTGTATAATAATTATCAAAAGTGTATGCCAAAGAAATGCAGGTGTTCTCAGTGGTCTGTCAACTTTTAGACATGGTGTTGATCTGTGCTAAAATTTAATCTAGCAAACCACATCAACTACTAATGGTAACCAGGATTTTATTTTGCATGCACTTTTGATAATTACAATATACTTTCCCTGTGTAGTTATTTGCATGAGAATCCATATAGTTCTCTTAAAACAATTTAAAAGTGGATTTTGAGGGGTTTTGTAGATAACTATGTCATTTAGCAGTTAAAACCTCTCATCTTTGCTCTCAGCAGCTCCAGAATGATTTTCATAATAACATTTGTAGAGAAATCTAAGTGTTCTAATGTCTTGTTGTTGAGATAAAATTTAAACATATTTTGTATATCCAAATTAGGAAATACAAGCTGTTTCAAGTCATGTGCAAACAGCAATCAAACTATTTGCATTGTTATCCCACTTGTGAGAAAATAATGTTATCTAAATGCATTCATACAGAAAATAGTGTATGCAGAAAATACAATTATTTAAGCCTTTATTGTTTTCATTATTGTGTATATGTATTTAGAAAAAAGAAAATGATCCAAATATTTAGGATTTCTGGCCAGATATCTGTGGATCTTATTTTCAGGCAGGTCTTTAAGATATTTGGTCTCAAGATAATTCAGGCACATGTCAGGTCCTAATTATCTGAAGACCAAATAGTCTAAAATTATGCCCTCATGTAGATATCAGTCTAGAAATCCTAAATATTTGAGTTATTTTCTCTTTTCTGACTACATGTTCACAATAACAAAAACAATAATGGCCTAAATAATTGTAATTTATGTATGCACTATTTTCTGTATGAATACCACTTTTAGATAATATTATTTTCTGCAATATTTTCACAAGTGAGATAACAACACAAATAATTTCAAGATGTGACTGGATATCTGTAGTGAACTTCACAGTGTAGTAAGAGGTCACATAATAGGATCCTACGGTTTGTAGGACTATCTAGTAGATATTCCTGTAGTAAACACTCAGCTTATCCCACTATGATGCACCCATGACACCCAGAGTGGGCACCCCTGCCCACTCCAACAGGTAACCCTCAGGTTTTTTTGTAGGTACCTGTACCCATACCTGTTGAAAACCCATACCCACCCTCAGGATATGGGTTTTGTCATGGGTGCATATGTTCTAACCCTCAGGTTACCCAGGACCCATATCTGTGGTGGGTAACCCATGGGTCTCTACTGTTTTCTGGCCCATATCACCTATTTGACCTTGCGACACTGGATGTGCATCAATTGACATGCCACCATGTATTCATGAGGTGGAATGAGCTTGGGGGCATCTTCAGGCTGGGGCATCTTCAGGCATGCTTGTTACATATTGCTTTTGCAGCAGGCTCTGGCAACAATCAACTTAACTAGGAGGTGGTTTCCAGAGGAGAGATCAGCAGTTTCATTGTTGCTTATAACCAAGACAACACTGCTACAAAGGGGGGGTTCATGGTCTAAAGTCATGTGAGCCATGGGGGTTACCCAAGACAAGAGGGTCTGCCCCAAGAACCAGACTAAATGTAAAGAAGAGAAAAGAAGAAAAAGTCCACACCAACTACAAGAACAGTAGATATATTCACTGGTCTTGAGGGGAGGTAAACAGAAGTCCAACCATAAGGCTACAGTAAGTCCAACTACACCATGTGTTCACCTCATGGTGAACATGAGGTGTCCTCATGTCGATGTTCTCACGATCCAACTGGAGGCCCGGGTGTCATTGAGGATAGAGGAGGTATGGATGACTCGGATGATTTGTCATTGGATCATGTGATATGCAGATTGCCAATTCAGGGTCTACACTTGCTGTAATGGGCAAGTGCAAGTGCTTTGCATGGTTGGGTTGGAGAGAAGCATGGTCCAGTGTGGGATTGGTGAAGGGAGCATCTTGAGGTAGTGTGGATATAGTGGCAAGGTTGGCATGAAAGAAAACAAAGGAATGTGCTGGGGAAAAACCAACTAGGATGGTGGGATAGTCGAGGTCAGACATGTGAACAGCATATGCTGTGCTGGATGACGATGTCTGTGTCAATGATGTATCGAGGGGTGATGTCTTGTCCTGTGTGCGGAACAATGCAGTCCACCTGATGTCGGTATTCGTCCAAGAAAGGGTATTGTTGTAAACGAGTGTGGGAGGTATCAAGGTTACAGATGAAAAGGGATAAATGAATGTGGGTGCAGGTTTCGAGTCATGGCACAGGTGACAGGCTATGGGAACAAGTCGTCAGGTACTGCATTGAAGTAATGACATGTGAACAATACACAATAGGGGTTGGTTCACTGTTTGGGAAGTCGTATGGTCGGTGGTTGAAGTCCCAAAGAATGTGCTTCGGTGATGATCAGATTGGAAGGACCAGTGAAATGTCTTGTGATCAAGGATTGTTCAGGGCATGCATGCAGGTGAGGAATGTCATTGGATGATCAGGGAGGATAATGGTAGGCATGGAATATGAAAGTGGAAACCATATATCCAAGAATGGCAATTGTCAATTACAGGGTGAGATATTGTCAAGGTGCAAGTCGAACGTATCGATGGAAGAAGGGTTTCAGTGTCGATGCCAAAGATAGATCATAACAAGGTAGAAACTGATAAGGAAAGTGATGGCAATGCTGCCAATCATGATTACAGTAATTAGCTGTGTTGGGAGTACAGCCATCGTGTATTGGTTTGTCATTGGATGAAGTAAACAATATGTCAAGGTAAGGAAAAAGAGAATGGCGATGATGTCCATCAGCAAGGAGACTGTTTGGGTACAGTAAGGTCATGTGGGGATGTGTCCATGGTCAGTCTGGATTGTTTTAGAAGAAAAGATAAAAAGGAAACAAGAACAAAAATAAACAATGATATCCAAAAGAAGACAGAAGGCAAAAGGGAATGAAAAAGGAAGGTGTGATAAAGTGGAATCATCATGGTGGGTACCAGAGTTGGAATCGGAGTTGCAGAGTTGAAAAATGTAACAGTGCTCTGGCCTGGTATGGTGACCTTGTGACACCAGACACACATCAATTGACATGGCACCATGTATTCGCACGGTGGAATGGGCTTGGGTAAGGTTGACCAAGGGTTGACATATGTGATAGGGTAAGATTTCCCAAGGGTTTTGAAGGGATTGTTCTTGAATCATTATCTATTGCACATAGTGATAGAAACTTGGTGGGAATTTCAAAGAGTTACATATGCTCTAGTTTCTCTCTAAAATTTAGGTCAGATTTCTTCAGTAGTTATTGTGCAATTCCCTTTTCAAAAAGGAGTGTTTTTCAAAACCCCTCAGGGGTTGAAAAACCCAGACCCCTGAGGGGTTTTGAAAAACACTCCTTTTTGAAAAGGGAATTGCACAATAACTACTGAAGAAATCTGACCTAAATTTTGGAGAGAAACTAGAGCATATGTAACTCTTTGAAATTCCCACCAAGTTTCTATCACTATGTGCAATAGATAATGATTCAAGAACAATCCCTTCAAAACCCTTGGAAAATCTTACCCTATCACATATGTCAACCCTTGGTCAACCTTAGGCTTGGGGGCATTTTCAGGCTGGGGCATCTTTGGGCATGCAGCACACTCTGGTCTGGTATGGTGCAGTTGGGTGCATTGGTGGGCAGATGGAGGTGGCATTGTCAAATGTGTGGGCTGTGCCTGTCTATGTGCAGAGGCTGCATTGTTGGACGTGTGGGCTGTAATTGTTAAAGGTGGTCCTGGGCTGGGGGAGAGTGGCAAATGAATCAAATTATGTATACAGACTCACCTGGAGACCGGGGGGGCGGGTGCACCACTCCCCCAGTCTTGCTTTGCTTGGCATTGTTGCCATGGCCCTTGTCCTTGCCGTCGCTGTCATCATCATTGTCATTTTAGTCGTTGTCATTTTCATTGTGGCCGTTTGAGTTTGAGTTTGAGTTTCCCAGGTCAAACTGTAGTTGTACCTGTAAATTTCATAAGGAATGATGTAAAAGAAAGAAAACTGACCTTTAGCAGAGACTAGCTTCATACTGGTCTCTGCCTTGTCATTCAACATGTCACGTTCAACTTGAACACGATGTGTGACTTGTGTGACATATAGTCACAAGTTACCCATTGCGGGTATGGGTACAGCTGCAGGTCACAAAAGTGAGACCCGGACCCAGACTAGTGTTGCTGTAGTCCAGTTCAGAACCAATCTGAACCCAGTTCAAACCCCAAACCGAACCCTAAGTTCAGTTTAAGTTCAGCACTTTGGCTGAACTGAACCACAGGTCTGGTTGCAGGTTCCAGGCCCTTCAGAAATTTCTGAACAGCTTGGAACTGGGTCCAAACCATGAACTCATTCTTTGTAGATACTGAAATAATTAATTTTTGTGTTAATTTTTGTGTATGAAAACATGGGAACTTAGATCATGTGATCTTCAATATAGACAAGAAATGTCGACTCAACAAAAAGAACAGTGAGACTCATCAAGAAACAATGGTAAGTAAGCAATTAATTTCCACTGTACTGACATTTCCTTATGCAGAGAAGCACGATGAGGATGGCTGGCAGCAGCAGCAGCAGTGGCAGCACCATCAATGCCCACACCCATGCCTCATGCCAACACCACCAACACCATGCCCATGCCCACACCACACCCACAATAGGAACCAGGGATGGTAGTGAGAACAGGACACAGCGGGGAGTGGTGCCCCCACCCTGCTGCTAAGATACTTCGTCTTTATTATTTTTCATTTATTTATCTATACTTACCCCCCACAGCTCCATGACACCTGTGAGCGTTGGAGTGGTAGCGAGGATGGATCACGTGACTCAGTTCCCATGGTTGATCCAGTGAGTTAGCAGATCTGGATGTAGTAGATACCCTATCCTAGTCTTTCCGACGCACGCGTCCTCTGAGCACCCCGAGGGTACCCCCGGTACCTCTCCAGCATGGATGTGGCAGCAGCCCCATGGCAACCCCAGCAGCAGTGGCAGCAGCTACAACTGCAATGAAAACAGCAGCGGCAACAACTGCACCAGCTATAGCAGCAGCAACAGCAGCAGCAATGGCAGCTATGGCAGCAGTGGCATCAACAGCAGCAGCAGCAGCAATGATGAGAGCAGCAGCAGCAACAGCAGCAATGGCAGCAGTAGCAACAATGATGCCGGCAGCAATGCAGCACCAACTAGGCAAATGCAGGGATAAGGGTAATCCCTGATCCGCAGGTATCCATACTCTTGAGAGAGTACAAGTACGGATACGGATTCTCGTATCCGTGGGCTTCAAAATGAGCCTAAGATCATCCAAAACGGTCAAGAATTGACTGAGATAGAGACTAAACATTGATTGGACTCTATCTTGGTCAATTCTTGACCATTTTGGGTGATCTCAGGCTCATTTTGATCAGAAATCCGCAGGTTTTACCCACGGATATTGTATCCGTATCTTTGGCGAGTACAAGTATGGATACAGAACAATGTATCTTGGGATTACTCCTGCATTTGCCTAGCACCAACGGCAGTGGCGGCCACTGCAGCTGCAGCAACAGTGGCAACACAGCAGAACAAAGGTCCCCCCCTTCCTCCCCACCCCTCCCAACTCCTCACAACCCCAGGCCCACATCAATTGACATGGCACTGTGGCTTGTGAGGACATTTGAGGATGGAGGAGGACAGTTTGCGGTCCAAACCGGGTCCAGTTACAGACCGAACTGCATGGAATGGCCCCATGCAGTCCCAGTTCCAGTTCAGCAGAAGGGCCGAACTGAACCGAGAGTCCAGTTTTCAGTTCAGCCAAAAAGGCCAAAAACTGGACCAAACCAGACTTCAGCAACACTAACCTGGACCCAAGGCAAAACCCACAGCAAAACCTGCGGGTTCACCTGTACCCATGATATTCACTAGATATCTGTGTCTAATTGACTCTGCCTAAGGAGCACATGAAGATTAGCCAGATAACTGGAGCTTGCTCTCTCTGGCTTGGAGCCAGGAGAGAAAACAAGTCCATCAAAAAATGACCTTTGTGGAGTACAATCAGTAAAAAGATGGGTTCTGATGGAGAAAGAAGATGGGAGGATGACATGAATGTCAATAAGATAGAATGAAAAAGAAAAGGGGTTACTGGCAGGAAAGCACCCAGTGCCCAAGTGTCCAAGTAAAGTCCAAGGAATGATAAGTGTGCAAAAGAACAAACTGCAGAAAAGTGAGAGATTGAAGAAGTGTCAGATGGAGAAAGCAGGACAACCATGGATCAAGGTATTGGAATATATAGTTGCAGTGGTTGTTGACCACTAAGTTATTTTATGTGGAATGAATTATATTTGCCTCTCTGAGAGGGCTTTTATACTACTAGTTAAATCTACTAGAAGTTTCTTGTGGTGAGTAGAATACATGCTGTGCTTCAGCATTATTCATCGGACAGGTGGGTTTGAGTTCCAGGGTCACGTGATATGAATTACTAATCCTTTCTGCAACTATTCGGCCATTTCCCAACACAAGGTATGAAGAAGAATCAGGTTTTTACAAATGTAAATTTAGAAAGCATAAGAAGACCATCTGCCTGTGGCCTGGATGATGTGCAGTAGCACCACCTGCACACATTGACTGGCCTGCCAATGTGACCAGGAAGAGACTCCACAGGCATTTCATGAACCAGGAGCAGTGTGGGACAGAGCCATCAGACTTAAGCCAGAGCTGAGGGTGAAAAGGGAAAAGCTCATCATGAGAGGCTAAGTAAAGATGGAAGTGGTGGTAGGGGTCATCAACTTCAGGGAGTTTTTGAATGTGGAGTGTGTTGCCCTCAAAGAAAGTGTCTGCTTTGTGGGAGGGTAGAAGATAGCTGTAGCTCATTGTCATGGAAGAGACAGAGTGCTATAGTGAAAGTTTGTGGGGGTTATGCAGAGAAGTTTGATCAGGGTACATGAGTTCACCGAGCCATAGGAGTACAAAGAAGCCAGTGAGGAGCTGTGCAAGAAAAAGCTTGTCATCATGGGATGGAGAGTTACTGAGGGATGTGATGGCGAGGCACAGGTCAGCAGTTCTTTGCAGTTCATTGGTGAGCCAAAACGACGTTTGCAACTGGTAAGGGTTTTGGAAATGAGGCAACTATTGCAGTGTTTATGAGCATCAGGGAAGTGGTCCTCTAGCTGATTCACAATTCCTGACAGGTAGTTGTCAACTGAAGAAGGTTTAATGTGAGTGGACATGAAGACAACAAAAAAACTAAGGATGTCTGGTGTGGGGTCTATGGGGAAATGGTGGATTTTGCAGGAAGCAATGTAGGAATTGGGAGCAGAAGTGTAAGTGGAACGAGTGGATTTGTCAATAGAAAGACCTAAAGCTATTGAGCATTCATGTAATAAATGCTCGAGGGTCCACGGCTCATGAAGGCACTGCCAGGACCACAGGGGTGAGGTGGTCATTGCAGTGGCAACCCCAGCATACTTCGAGGGGGTTTTTCAAATGTCAGTAGTGGGTGGATGTAAATGCAGAGGTTAGGCTGGTGTGCTAGCACTACCTCAACATGGTCATGAGACAGGGCATTGGCGACGATGTTGGAAGAACCTTTGATCAGGCACACTTGAAGGTCGATGGAGTGGGCAATCATGAGATCAACTACACTCTTCAGGATCTCATTGTAAAGTGGCTTTGCTGTGAGGCTGTTGTCAAACATGTTTGTGCTGTCAGTGTAAATCACCAAGTGACCAGAGAAAGAAGCCCTAGCAGCATGTTCGAGAGCCCAAGGCACCACAAGTGCCTCTAGGTAGAAAATGTTGCCAGGAGGGGCATACAAAGGGGGTTGGTGCTGGAAGCCTAGTCCAGTGGAGGGGTAGATGAAGGCCAGACCAGTGAGGCAGGCATCGCCATAGATCATGATATCGGCATTGAGAGGCCACCAAATGGAAGCATTGAGGACATGTACCCCCATGGCAGACTCTATATGATAATGTAGCCAGAGTAAGTCAGCGATGATGGCTTTGTTCAGGAAAATGAGTGTCCAAGTTTGATTTTCCAGCAATTTTGTCATCGATGTTGGACAGTGAAGGTCATAAGAGGGGGAAAACATTTAGTGCCCAATTAACCCAACCAGCCATGCATTGGGATTTCTGTAGTGAGTGTTGGCAGCCACCTTGGGGAGCTTCGACAAACTCCTTGATGGCATTCAAAAGGTCGACACAAGCAGCGGGTACCATTATGAAAGTCATGGCATTAGCATCACATTCAAAACCAATGATCATAAGTGTGTCACCAAACTCTTGCTTCTCCTTCTCATAGGGCAGGCTGATCTCATCCCAGAGTAGGAGGAGCTGAGTCTGCTTGTGCAAGTACCAAGTATCATAAGGGGCATAATAAGCTAAGGAACGGTCCTTGAACTCACACCGTGTGGTACCCCGGCAGGGACCCCAAAAAAGAGCTCTCCGCGCAAGTTCGGGCGCTCTACTATACCATCTACCAGTAGCACAACACATATCATCTTAGTTCAGATCAGACCAGAAAACAGAAGCATGAGTAGCCTGTGACAATGGGCAATCACTAGTGAAGGCACATCCAAAAACAAATGAGGTAAACTTCCGCAAACAGCAACTCACCCCCCTCCAGAAACAAGAGCTTCAAGATCCGCCGCCGCTCGAGAACACAACCTCAGCAGCGATGAGCCCTCGCACACCGAACCGGAATCGAAATCACAAGCCATCAGCTTCCTCACCGCCAACTCTCTCCTCCCCCATGATCAAGATATCGAAATTTCAACCCTATCGGAAACACTCATATGAATCACCACAATGGAAAACTGCCCCTCCACACCCACCATAGTCAATGCTATCCAATCGGTAGCTATCCTACTAAAATCCATAGAACTTAACATAAGAACTGACAATCTGGTTGACGCCGTTACTACTGAGCTCAAACGACAGGCTGGAGACTACCGTGACTCTCTCGGGCGCGCAATGGAACCTATCATGGAATCCATCACACACCAAAATCCAACTTCAACAAGCAGTAACACACCTCACCAAAACCTCATCCACACTCGAAACCACAACCACCTCGTACAAGGATGCAGTCTTATCCCAAAACATGCGCACCACCCTCGCCCAAAAAGACCCACGCATAGCAGCTAAAGAACAGCTTCAAGTCCGCCAATTTCTCCTCGACATCGAAGACACGCCAGAAACAAAGAAGGCACGAGACATTAGCCTAGCAAAGCTGACGGAAAAAGCTAACACAGCGTTTCAAACCACAGCGCCCCCACCCACCTTCAAATTCCTAGGCGTCACTAGACTACGTAACGGAGGCATATTATTGGAAGCCAACTCAAACAACGCTGCACAATGGCTACGCAACGACCAGCACCTCAGCACCTTCCTCACCAACTTCAGACACGGTGCCTCACTCAAACGTTGCACCTATGCCATCTTAGCCTATTTCATACCATTAACCTTCGACCCGGAATCACCCGAACACCTCAGGGAAATCGAGGAGTCAAACAACCTACCCGAAAACTCCATAAAAAGAGCAAACTGGATAAAACCGAAAGACCGTCGCACCCCCAACCAAACCTGCGGTCACGCCATATTCGCCCTCGACACCCCCGAAACGGCCAATAAAATCCTAGCGAACAGATTCTATGTCTGCCACAAAAGGACAAACGCCAGCAAATGTAAAAGAGAACCCATGCGATGCCTCCGATGCCACCAATGGAACCATACCACGACACGCTGTCCAGCGGACATCGACACTTGCGGCACATGCGGAGATCATCACAGAACATCGAACTGCGACAACCCCTCACGCCCCTTCTGCACTCCATGCAGACAACGAGGCCACGCCAGCTGGGATCGCAGCTGCCCCACATTCCAACAGAAATGCCGAGACGCGGATGGTCATAACCCAGACAACCTCCTCCCTTACTTCCCCACAGCTGAGCTATGGACCCAAACCCCATACCCACACTCCGACAATCATCCTAAAGCCCCCAACCTCTCCTCCGTTGCCACCGCTCCCATACAAGCCAATCACCACCCCCCAACGAATCACCACTCAACTATACCATATAGACAGCGCTCCCCTTACCCTCTCCCCCCCCTCTCCCTGGATGCACGACACTACTCCCCACCCCCCTCCATATTCGATCAACCACCACCCCTTCTTCCCTCCCAAAGCCAATCTTCCTCCTCCAGACACCAAACTAGAAACACCCGACAAACCACCATCAACTTTGAGAAACATCAACCACCGCGTCGCACCACCCCCACCCCATCTCTTCGCGCATGGGCGGACGAACCACTCGTAGCCCCTGTCGACCCACTACCCCATACCCCCACACAGAACAGCGACCAAGCAAGCAACACCCCCCACCTAACTTCCTTGACTAATGCCTGAACAACCGCACACACAACCGACACAGCTAAACGTCTGGCAAATAAACCTCAACAAATCCGCCAAAGCTCAATGGGACCTCATAAATTCGCTAATCCACACAAAATGCGACATCCTCCTGATACAGGAACCCTACTTCGACTTCTACGGCAACACGAAAGCCACGCACAACTGGAGAGTTATATACCCATCCGACTGCCACACCTCCGAAGCACCCACCCGATCAGTAATTTTCGTCAACGTCAAACTCAACACCAACTATTGGGAACAAATAAAAATCCACGGCTCCAACGACCTCACGGCGATCCGAATCAAATGCCCAACAGGTAACTTCTCTATTTTCAACATCTACAATGACTGCCACCATTCCGACACCCTTGACACCCTCCGTTTATTTGCCCAAGCCCACGAAGCGACACTTCACCACCGAGACACAGACCACATGCTATGGTGCGGCGATTTCAACAGGCACCACCCACCATGGGACGAAGAGCGCAACCGCCACCTATTCACTGCCAATGCCCTAGCCCAGGCAAGAATACTAATCGAAGCTACAGCCGATTGCGATATGATAATGGCACTACCAAAAAACCTCCCCACTCTCGAATCGATGGCAACAAAAAACTGGACCAGAACAGACAACGTGTTTTGCACCGCCAAAACAAGTAACCTCATACTCTCCTGCAATACCAAACCGGAACTGCGCCCAACCGGTACTGACCACATTCCAATATCCACGTCCATCACCCTCCCCCCACACTTAAAACCTGACAAACCCTCATGAAATCTTCGCAATACAAACTGGGACGAATTTCGCACCCACCTCGACACCCAACTACGACAACTTCCCCCGACAACCCCCATCACCTCCCAACAACAACTGGACGACGCCATATCCATGCTAACCATCGCTCTACAATTGACAATTAAAGCCATCATCCCCATCTCGACACCCTGCCCACACTCAAAACGATGGTGGACGCCCCAACTAAATCAACTTAAACGAGACAAAAACAGACTAAGTCGACTATCCTATAAGCACCGGCTAGACACTACTCATCCTAGTCACGATCAGCACAGAACGGCACGTAATCTATATGGCAACAAAATACTCAAAGCCAAGGAAAAACACTGGTCAGCATTCCTCGACGAAGCGAACGACAACGACCTCTGGACAATCAACAAATGCGCATCCAACCCCATCAGTGACAACCCTAGAGGAGATGGCAGCAAGAGTTCCATCCCCACCTTGGAAATAACCCACCCGGACAGCCACAAAACATACGCAATTTCGAATGAAGCCAAGAGTCAGGCCATCGCCAACTCCTTCTTTCCCCCCCCGCCCGAACACTCCTCAGTCCCACCAAACTACGTATACCCAACCCGCGTCCCCTACACTGCAAACATCTCCAAAGACCTCATTACAAAACACCTCGCAAAAGTACATCCGTACAAAGCCCCGGGCCCAGACGGCATCCCAAACATCGCCCTCAAAGAATGTACGGCACTCATCTCGGACCGCCTATACGACATCTTCAATGCTATCCTCAACCTAAACATCTACTACGCCCCCTGGAAAGACTCCATCACCAGCACGCTACGCAAACCGGATAAACCGAGATACGACATCCCCAAAGCCTATCGCCCCATAGTTCTGCTTAATACCCTTCCGAAACTACTAACATCTATCATTACAGAAACCATAACATCCATGGTCGAAGAACACCAACTCCTACCCTCTCACCACTTCGGTGGTCGACCTGGACGGACCACCACTGACTCTATGCACGTTGTAGTACATCGAATCAAACACGCCTGGCAGAACAAAAGGGTAGCAGCAATTCTCTTTCTGGACATCGAAGGAGCATTCCCGAACGCAGTCACAGAATGACTACTCCACAACATGAGAAAAAGACGCATCCCCGAACCTCTTATCCGCTTTATAAGCAATATACTGATGGGTCGTACAACCCACCTCACCTTCGACGATTACACCTCCGATCCGATACACCTAATAAACAGCATCGGTCAAGGCGACCCAATATCCAATATCTATTTTACAATGCTGACCTACTCGACATACCCACAGGCAAACGTGAACTCGCGGTAGCATTTGTAGACGACGCCGCCATATACGTAGAAGGCAGAGACTTCACGGAAACTAACAGACTCATCAAAAACATCATGACGAAACAGAACAGAGCCTACGACTGGTCTAAGGACCACAACTCTAGATTTGAAACTAGTAAATTTGCACTGATAGACTTCTCACAGCGCAGCAATATTACGAGACCCCCGCTCACACTCAATGATACCACTATCAAGCCCATCAAAACACACCAATTCCTCAGCATTATCATGGACCAGCATCTCCGATGGCACGAACAACGAGAAAACGCAATCGCCAAAACTACTAAATGGATCCACCTATTCCGCAGGCTAGCACGACCAAAATCGAGCATCCCCAAAAGGCTAATGCGCCAGCTATACATGGCCATCGCAATCCCAAAAATGACCTACGCCACCGACGTATGGTACACACCAGTCCACAAGACAGCGGACAGCACTCATAGAAAAGGTTCAATCAGAGCGATGCGTGAACTCACAAAAACCCAACGGATAGCCTCCATACCCATCACTGGAGTGCTCAGAACGACACCAAACGACCTGCTTGATCTTCACGCCGACATCTTACCCATTGACCTACTAATGCACAAAATTTGCCACAGATCAACCATCAGAATGGCATCCCTCCCCGCCTCACACCCACTACACACTCCTCTGCGACGATGCGCAAAACATCTCGTCACCAGACACAGATCCCCCCTTCACACACTCACCCATCTATTTCACATCGATCCAGACAGCATAGAACCCATACGACCAATGCACTTACACATCACTCCCCCTCCCTTCCGCACCACCATACCCGACACCAGGGAAGGATCCATCAAACAGCACGACAATGACAAAGCGGACATAAAGATATATTCCGACAGTTCCACACTCGAAGGTGGGGTAGGCACCGCGGCTGTCCTATACCGCAATGGTCGCACACAAATAAAAATGCTCCGATACCATCTAGGTCCTAGCAATTCCCACCACAACATCGAGGCAGAAAACATAGCAGGCACTCTCGCTCTACACTTACTGAGCCGCGAAACGCTCTTACGTGACGTTTCCATTTATATTGACTGTCAATCCACTATACGCGCACTAACTTCCACCAAAACTAACACCAAGTCCGGCCAACACACTCTAGACATCTTCCACAAGGCGGCCCAACGACTCGCTGACACCAACCACTTACTTGCCATCACCATCAAATGGATATCAAGTCACAGCGGCATCGCCGGAAACGAACGAGCCAACACAGAAGCGAAATCAGCGGCGAGAGGACTCACCAGTCCACGACATGCCTTACCCCACTCTCTACGACTTGATTCCCTACCATCCAACGCCTCCGCTCTCAAACAAACATACGAGAAACAACTAATCACACAATGGAGAGACGCCTGGCAATGTTTGCCACGATACGTACGATTCACACGAATTGATCCCAACTTCCCCCTCAAAAAATTCATAAAAACCACATCTAACTTAACTCGTCCCCAGACTAGCCTAATCACACAGCTCTGTACCGGACACCTACCACTCAATGCCTACCTACATAAGATCAAGAAAGCCGACACTGAAACCTGCCCCAAATGCACTCAGGCGAAGGAGACAATACACCACTTCTTATTCGACTGTCCACGCTACCGAAACGCACGCCATTCAATGACCAACGCACTTAGAACACAAGCCCGATCCCTCACCTACCTTCTCAACAATAAGAAAGGCATATCAGAACTAATCAAATACGTGCGCCGTACAGGCAGACTGACAGACTCCTTCGGTGACATTCGCAACATGAACGACACATAACTAACTTTATCACTCAACAGCATCACCGCCATCAACAACGATACCTTACACCCACACACACTCGCTCACATCAAGATACTCGCCGCCGCCCCACCCTCACCCCCACCCAAAACCATTGATGACCACTTCGACTAGCCCAAGCTCCGTCAGACATCGACACATTTTAACTTCTCCACCCTGCGGCCCCATCTTCCTCGTGCATGCCCGCCTCGGCGGCCGAGCACCTATATGGTCTAGACTCACTCACACAACACCCCCTCGCTAGTACCACTGGGCACTCTCAAAAGTCAGGTCAGGCGTCTAAAACAGCATAGGAAATGCTGGGGTCATGGGGGACTTAATCCGTTGTGATCACATTCGCAAACCAGAGACGCAGGTTCTTGGGATGGATCCCAGCTTCTTACTTACTTTGTTGCTCATATGTAACGTCCGACATAGGGTACAACCCTGCGGGACAATAAATTTGACTCAAAAAAAATAAAAAATAAAAAATAATAAGCTAAGTGACCAGTGACCTCAAAAGAGAGCATGTCGTTGACGTAGGTAAACAGATCCACAAGATGCTTGATGTATATTGCAATCCAAATGACTAGTGCAAGAAGGCAGTCCAGATGCGGTAGGCTCCCCTGTTGCCAAAATTACGAGTTCTTTTAATTTATTAACAGACTCGTTCTTTATCAGACCTGTTGCAGTGAGGGTTCTTAATTAATTAATTAATTGAGTGATTAATTAATTAAGTAATGTTCGTGCATCGCCTATAGAGAAAACTTTTTTGGGCAAGAGGTATGATTCTACTTCTGATATTGGAAAATCAGATACAGTTGGGGCCATGTGTGGACAAGCTTACATAAGCATCTAAATATGGGTTGCCTCAGAAAAGACAAATTACCTCCAAAATATATTCAAAATATTCGTATCAGCCTCAATTCTTATCAGAATCAGCTGAAAATTGAGCTGCTGACTAATATAACCATTTCAGGCAAGGTGTGACAGTCACCTCTTACCAATCTAACTATATAAGGTAATTTTTGATATTATATAATAATTTTTTTGCTGATCACAATAGTGACAGTCACATGTGACCAGTCTAACTATATAAGGTGATTTTACACCATATATGCTAAATTTTGAGCTGATCACACGAGTCATAGTCACATGTGACCACTGTTACTATATATGGAAATATCAGCTATATAAGCAGAAATGAGCTTAACTCAGATGATATACTGATATTTTTACTTAAAACATAAAATTCAATGTGATATTGCTGTATACATATATTATCTTATATGCTAATTATCTATTTCTAGCAAAATCACTTGTTAATCTTCATAACAATCATACAAATAATACTCCAAAGAAAAAAAAAAAGACTTTGTTCATGTCATTTGCAATATAGGCTCACTCAATCACAGCTGTCTTCATGTTATCATCTGTTGTGCAGCATTCAAGGTCATAGAGAAGTAGGGTTGAGATAATGTAAGTCAATTGTTATCATACTGTTTGGAGGGCAGTTGTGTTTGACAGTTGACCTGTTGCTCTCTTTTATGGCTGAGAATATTGCATGATGATGGAGCTGCTCATAGAACACATGACAGAAAGAGAGGAGGTTGATGAACACTCAAGACATGCTATGTAGTTTGATATTTTCTACTTTTTATGTTGCTAAGGTGAAAGGTAGGCTTTTAGAACAATTGGCAATATACAACATATGCTATATGTCTTATACCACATGTAACATGCTTTATGCAATTTAATGTGATTGATTACTTCATCATAAAAGTGGGGAGGGGGAAAAAAGAACTCGTTCATGCCATGCACAGCACTGGCCCACTAAACAAGTTATTGCTGTGATCTACAAACTGCTCACCATCGATCGTCATGATTCGCTTCGCTTGGTAAAGGAAATGTAGTGGCATCCACTGGTAAGCCTGAGAAACCTCAGATTAAAAAAGTGTCAGGGGAACAATACCATGATCTCATCAGAAATTAAGTAATGCCTGCCCAAGGTTGCATAACGTGTTGAGGCGTGAGCCTACAATGGCTGAGCAGGAGATGAGTGAGTTGAGAGAATGAACACTGGTGCTGTGGTCAATGACGAGGCAGAGATTGACTGATCGTGGTTTCAGGACAGCATGGATAGGCATGCTGTACATACCTGGCAGAAGCTCCCCACCGAAAGAAGGGGAGAAATGACCAACTGCAACTTCCTTATCATGTTGAGAATGAATGAAAGCACCTTCCTTCTCAGTTTTGGGGAGGCGGTGTGAAGCATCATGCGTGGTCAGATATGAGGGGTCCCAGGCTGACCATGGCCAGAATTCTTGACCAAGCCCTGTAAGGACTGGGGGAACAAAAGGGCAGTTTGGGTGGGGAGTGAGCAGTAGACCAAAAGTAGCGATGTGGGTTGGAGTGACAATCTTGGACAAGTGTGGATGTTGGGAGATGGTAGAAACCAGGGCATCAGTGTATTCAGAGGAAGGGGCTTGAGGGAGGGGTGAATCAGATTCCATTGTGAGTGTGGAAGGATACATGCCGGTGTCAAGGTTAGACCAGAGTAGCGATGGTACAGTTTGGTTCTGAACCTGGGTTCGAACCTGAACCTACATGAACCGAACCTTAGGTTTGGTTCAAGGTTCAGTCAAGGAGGGAATCTTGTGAACCTGGTTCAAACTGGTTCAAACTTGAACCTAATCTTTCACATATTAGTCTAATTTCTGCTGAGTAGAGACTTAGTTTTGGTCCAACTATTTACTGACTTGAAATTTCAGCACTATTAATAACAGAATCTAGATTAGTTAGAGTTTATACTGTTGCAATTAGTGCTTCTGTAACAGGAATATCTGCAAACTTGAATATATTTTAAAATGTAAGAGTGAAATTCAGCCTAGGATGCCATGTTGTCTGATTCAGTTATACTGATTGCAAGGTCTTTCCTTCCTGTTAAAATACTGCAAAACATTTGCAATGACCTTCTGAACAGTTTTCCTGGATATTTCATGCTTACTGTGCTTCAGACACATCTAACACAAGATTCTATTGATTCATTCACAGTGAACACAGACACAGTACATGTAATTGAAGAGTCAAACCATTAGCACAACAACAATGTAGAGTGGTAGGAAATAAAGGAAAAATTTGGATTGAGAAAATTGATTAGCTAGTATACTTGTATTTTCACAGGTTCAGTTCAGGTTCAGCCAGGCCTGAACCTGAACTGAACCTATCTGAACCTGAACCAAAGGTTCAGTTCAAGGCATATGAGCTGAACCAAACCTCATGTTCAGTTCAAGGTTCAGATTTTTTTGGCCTGAACTGAACTGAACTGAACCTGACCATCACTAGACCAGAGAGGAAATTACAAAAAAGGTGGGGATGGGATTCACGAGAGGTGACATCAAGGTTTCATCATTTTGCAGAAAGGGGCGGTGTGGTCACTGTGGCGAAACAATTCAGAGAGGGCACATGGAGGAAATGGCTCTTGTCTATTAGACTTGAGTAAAATTATTTTTTAAACTCAAATTATTTGATCGCAAAAAATCCTCATCCGCATGATGAGAGACAAGCACCTCAGGAGTTCCAACATTTAGTTGGGGTCTAAAGTGGTTTCTAAAGTGAGCGGAAAAATATAATTTTTAGATTTACATTTAGGCCTAGCCTAAATATTGAATTTAAGTCACAAATAAATGTACATCTAAAGTATTTATTTAGTTTCATCTTTAGACTAGTTTTACAATTAAAATGATGACCTGTTCTAAATTGTGGAAGGAAAACAGAATTTCGCTACAAGTTTACTCAAATTTGCTAGTCTAAATTTAGGTATCATCCAAAGGCAGGCCAAAATTTAAACTTTCAGTGTGACTAAAAATTAGTAAAATAATGGATTTAATAGTTATCAAAAAAAAAAATTTCGGCGGTTATCAACATTCCAAATTTCAATCAGAACTAAAGCTATTGCCCGCCCAATCGCCCACCCGTCGTCCACCCATCGCCCACCCATCGCCCACCCATCGCCCACCCGTCGCCCACCTCCCAATCATGACCTGAACCCAGCTCCGACGTCGACAAAACCAATCAATTTTTTTTTTTCGACCTCACACCCACCGTGACGCCATCTTGCCATCTCTCCCGCTCCCGCTCATCCCATCCCCGGCATCTCCCCTGCCCAAGTATGACGATCTCCCACACCCCACGCCATCTCCCTCGCCCTCGCCGCCATTTCCCGATTTCCTGCCAAGCCGTCGCCCACACCTCCGCCCTCCCCATCATCTCCCTCGTCCACACCCACGCCATCTCCCATCTCCCTCGTCGTCGTCGCCATCTCTCCTCACACTCGCCATCTCCCACACCCTTGTTGCCCACGCCGCACCCTCGTCGCACATGCGACACTCTCATCGCCACGCCGTCGCCACGCTCTCATCGCCCACGCTCTCATCGCCACACTCTCGTCGCCCACGCTCTCGTCGCCCACATCTAACCCATCCAAAATTGGATCCCCCATGGCCATGCCCGCGCCATCTCCCTCGTCCACACCCACGCCATCTCCCCACCATCCCATCCCATCACCACGCAATCTCCCACACCCTCTCGTCGCCCTCCCATCGTGCCCCCGCCATCTCCCTCACCCATGTCCACGCCATCTCCCTCACCCTCATCGCCAACGCCATCTCCCGCCAAGCCACCTCCGCCATCACCTCCCTCGCCCACACCCCACGCCATCTCCCACACCCTCGTCATCCACACCCTCGTCGCCCACGCCACACCTTTGTCGCCCACGCCCACGCCATCTCCTCACCCTCCCACTCCCTCGTCCCCCACGCCATCTCCTCCCATCCCATCGTGCCATGCCCACGCCATCTCCCACACCTCATCACCTACACCCTCGTCGCCCTCCCATCCTATCGTGCCCCCGCCATCTCCCACACCCTCATCACCCACGCTCGTCACCCTCCCATCCTATCGTGCCCCCGCCATCTCCCCGCTCTCATTCTGTCGTGCCCCTGTACACCCTTGTCGCCCCCGCCATCTCCCACACCCTCATCACCCACGCTCGTCACCCTCCCATCCTATCGTGCCCCCGCCATCTCCCCGCTCTCATTCTGTCGTGCCCCCGTACACCCTTGTCGCCCCCGCCATCTCCCCCACCTGCCTCTCCCCCTACCTCTGTCATCACCTCACGAACCCCACCACCATGTCAATTGACGTTGGAGCTGGGCTCGTGAGGTAAGATTGGGAGATGGGTGGCCAATGGGTAGGCAACGGGCAGGCGACGAGCGGACAATGGCGCGGGCAATAGCTTTAGATCTAACAACAACTTTGAATTTAAATAGCTGCCGAAAATCTTACATTTTGATAATTATTAAATTTATTATTTTAACGCTACCGAAAGTTTTAATTTTGGCCTGCCTTTAGGTGATGCCTAAATTTGGACTAGAAATTTGAGTAAACTTGGAACTAAATTATACTTTCCCCTTACAATATAGATCTGATAATTATTTTGATTGCAAGAATAACCTAAAGATGAAAATAAATAAATAATTTAGATATACATTTATTTGTGACTTAAATTCAATATTTAGGCTAGGCCTAAATGTAAATCTAAAGATTATATTTTGGTGCTAACTTTAGAAATCACTTTAGATCCCGACTAAATGTGGAAAGTCCTGATGTGAAGGTTTTGTCTCAGGTGAATGCTCAGGAGCGGCTAGAGTTGACTTTATGCTTGTATTAGATTATAGCTTGATTAGATTATAGTCAAGTAGAAACTTTAAACTCAAGTAATCCTGCGGCGCTGTGCGCACAAAGAAAATTATTATCAAAGAGTGTAGGATTGTTTGTTTTGTGCCATCAGAGATCTGACCCAACAGCATCCACGACGTAGAGGACCTGTTGTGGTCTGACAAACAGTCCTCTTGACTCCGAGCTTGAAATGTCCGACGCAGTAGGGGACGCACTTCTGAATCGTTTTGCTCTGTCAATACTAAGTTGATCACCTTCCCGCTTCAACAACCCCTTGTCCTTGCCCATGTTGTCAATCCTCCTTCGTCTTGTCGCCCTGTCATCTCCATAATCCCAATCCGACCCGAATCCTCCAATTTCGAAATATCGTATCCCTCCCCACGTACCATCGTTCCATTGTCGGCCCTCTTCGAGCTTTTCACCAGCCCAGCGTTCGCCCACCGGGACTTCTACACCAACCCAGGGTCCCAATTCACCTTCCACTTCTCCAATATATCTAGCGAACGCCTTAAATCGCTTGCGTTTCGACGAGATGATGCATGGAATTCCAATCTCAAGGGTCGCACCTCGGGGATATGTTGGCAGTGGGTCTTTCAGGCACTGAGGCTTCCCAGCTTCTGTCACCGTTGTCTTGGTGATAGTTTCGGAAGACCCGTTCCTCGTCAGGACCCCGCTGACAGTAGGAGTGCCTGATGCCATGCCGGTTCGTTTGCTCTCCGAGACAATTGCATTGGTTCTGCCTTTGCATTTGTCTGATATGGCAGCGCTGGTTAGCACCGTTTGTCCGTTGACTTTGGATGGAGGAAGGGTTGTTTTGTCTGCTGTGGTGGACCTTCGGCTCGCATTGTTCCAGGGAGCGGGGGACGCAGAGGGTGCAGTTCTAGTGGAACGAGAAGACGCCGCAGAACTTGATCTACTTGGGGTTACGGGGCTCAACTTTGCGGGGTCAAGCGGGGGGACCGAAGGCCGTTTGGGTCTCGTAAAGGAGGTAGCAGAAGGGGTAGAACTCGTTCTCGACTGTGAAACTTTCGGAATGGCCACTTTAGCGCTTATATTAGAAATAGTCGATACTGTGGAGGTTCTCCGCGACCGAGACGGGGTTCGTATTTCAGAGTTGGCAGTTTTGAAGGTTGTAGAGGAAGCACTTGCGGTCGACAATGTGGAAGTAGGACGCGCTGCGCTCGCAGGCGGGCGCAAGCCAGTAGAAGCACCTGCATGCCGTAACGTGGAAGTGTGTGATTGCACAGATATAAACGAGGAAGCCGACGATTTGGGACGGTCAATTGGGATTCCAGCCTTGGAAGAAGCCACACTGCTGCGAGGGGATTTCGCAACGTTGGGTCTTGATAGAACCATCTTGGTAACATTGGTGAATACCGGCATACTGTCCACCTTATCAACATCATCACCCCCCATGATGCTAGAATGTGCAGCAGAAGGAGTTCGGATAGAAGGCGAACTTGGCGTGAGCTTGGAGTCCGGACGAGGTCCATGGGAAGGCTGAAGACATGTATTGGATCCTGTGGGAGACGGTTGTAATGCACTAGAAATTGCACTCCGCGCTAAGGACCGCATGGAGCTGCCTGAAGATATCAAAGGTAGTTCTCGGAGAGTGGGTGTAACATTTCGTTTGCTGATATTACGGTTAAGAACAGATGCACGCAAAGAGTGCATGCTAGCGGTGTCACTTTCGCCATCAACCTTGCCAAACGTCGGCCTCAGACTGTTTTTGGTGGGAGGACATTTCGGAGAGACGGCGGGTGTGATGCTGAACAGATCATCAACAGGCACTTCGATTTCTGCAAAGGAAGTCGTCAGAAGAGGCGAAACACATAGCTCCCAAACAGACCATGACTGATTTCCTTGATAGCCCAGCCTTCCAGTGCATCAAAACCGCCTTCCTGGCGGATGGCCATCCAGCGCTTGCGCATCCATCGGATTATGTCCATGCGAGTATCTTCAACTTGCACACGTATGGAAGAGGTAGATGAAAGTATTGTGGCATCTGATTCAGTTGCATGGGGCCTCAAAAGAATAGATGAAACAAGAACCTTCAGATGAGGTCAATAATGCGCAAAGACAATCTAACAGGCGCGTACCTGGTAAACCATGGGGGCATTCTTATCCGTAATACCTCTCTTGACGGCTTCCATGACTCCTTCCACTCTCTCAACGTCTGGAAACGGTACGCCGTCATGTTCAAGGAGCTCAAGCCACTCAGGTTGTTCAAAACATTCCTCGGCGTTAGAACACAAGACTTCATCGATAGTCTTCCTGGCAGCGAGAATCATTTCCCGGGAAACATCCGCCCAGGCATCGATGACAGCATTGAACTTCTTCATCGCGTGCTGGGTCGCGAAGAGCAGTGCGAAAACATTTATCGTCGTTGTCCTCTTGGCCAATCCCTTTAATAAGTTGTCTTTTGTGCGTTGGGGCAGTCCCGCAAATTCGGACGTGCACCATCCTTCACCGAAAAGCCCTACCAGTGCTCGCCGAGCACCTCGTTCCAAATGGGGATTCTTGACGTCGTCGGAGAGAGCAAATTCGAGCACACGAGGGGCGCGTCTAGCACATTGGCGGCATCGACATCCACCCGTGCCCCACTTGCCGCCAGTGATACGTTCATACTCAGAGAACTCGAGAAAGGCATGAAAGAGACCATGCATCATCTCCTGGACGATGCGAGCCTGGATCTCGTTGTAGAGACTATCCAAAGCAAGGTAGGTGGCGGAGCGCATGATGTGGAACGCCGTGTCGAGGTCGTATGTTCTATGAGAAAATGTGAGGGTGCCAGTATAGATAAAACCAAGTGTAAAATGCAGGGAAGCGGGGGTGAATGGCGGAGAAGGAAGATTGAGGACTAAAGGCTCGCTAGACTTGGGGACGTCCCAGAGCGACAATGCACTGAGAAAGTAAGGAGAGCGAGAGATGAGAATAAAGCGATGAGAAGAAAATATCGCAGTAGTGTCCTCATGATTTGTGGAGGAGAAATTGCCGGTCAGCGCGATCCGAACGTCAGAGTAAAGGCGAGAGCGCCACATGAAGACGAGGTCCTTGCGCAGCTTGTCGATCCTGTTCTCTTCAGCGTCACCCTCCTCCCGGCTCTCTGAGGTATCAAACAGAAATTCAAATGCCTCTCCAAAGCCCTTGCCAGTGTAGAGATACTCGAGTTCATTAGAGAAGAGAATAGGGTTGATGGAAGACCGAAGGTGAAGGAGCGGGCCCGGAGTATTGGACGGAGTAGGCGATGTAATCCGAAAAGGAGAAGGGGATCGCGAAACGGGAGGGATATCGAGAACAAGGGAAAGGGAAGATTGTCCAGGCAGGGTTCCCGTTGGAGAAGACGAATAAGGCAGTGGAGAAGATGTGGGAGCGGGACGGAAAGAAAAGTAACGGGCTTGGAAGGAGGGAGGAGCGCGGGCGTATACAATTGCTGGGGCAGGAAGTGTCAGTAGTGTTTCCAGGCGGAGTGCACACCACGAACCTTTGTGGCCCCAGACCTCGCTGGATTCGTCGCCGTCCGAGGTCAGCTCCCAAACAACGTCTGGGAAGCGGTCCTTTGCACTCAGAAACAGGGACCGCAGATTCCCTTGCCAGACTGCAGTCGATGCCCTGGTGGCTTCCTGGAGGGCGGGAGGTGAAGGAAGGAGAGCCATGGCAGCAGGGATGGGTATCAAGGCAAGCAGGAAACACGAGGCAACAATACGTAGGGTTAGGGCCCAGCACCGTGACTTCAAAAATGGCCCCAATGTTCACCACATTCCTCTTCTCGCGCTTGCATTCTCACAATTCTGTTCCAGACGAGATAAGTACACGTTGCACTCAAGAGCCATCGTTTGTCAAGATGTTGAGCTCAAAGGCGACATCACAATCGGTCCAGGTCGGTCTCTTCCATCAACCAGCCGAATCCCCACTCATTCCCTCCAGGCACAATCGTGCACCCGAAAGCAACCATATTCGCCATAGCAGGACCAATCGTAATAGGCTCAGGGTGCATAATCGAGGAAGGCGCCATCATCGTGAACAGGTACACTCAACGTGATACTATACCTCTGTCCCTTTCTCATCTCCCGCACGCAGGCGAAAGGAGGTCATGCGCATAGGCGATGACAATCTTTTCGAGATAGGCTGCCGTACGTACTCTGTTGGACCGCATTCATCCTCCGTGTGACCTCTTTGCAGGGGTCGAATCTCCAACTGTCGGAAATTTCAACACCATCTCCTGCAGGGCACGGGTTCATCACACCGTCCGAATATCCTCCTACTGCGTCATCGGCGCTGCATGTCTCGTGGTCCCGACAGAGGACCAAGTTCTTGACGATTATACAGTCATCTACGGTCCTGCCACTGAACGACACACGTGGGGCGGCCGAGGAATAATGCAAGAGGCTGATTTGAGACGGAAACACGCCGAATATCTTCGTGAAATGCTTCCGAAGTTCAATAGATTGCGGTGAGGGGACGGGAATTAGAAGTTTCATCCAGGAATTACTTCATCAAGCCTGATACTATAGTAAACGACCTGAATGATGGACAGTTGAATTTCTCATCATGCATAAGCTCATACATAATGGAAGGTCCTGCTCCTGTGAAAATGGCACCAGGGCTAGGACAGGGTTGGCCAGAGCTTCGACACCAGCGAAAAAAAGTTGGCAAAATAATGCGAACTTAAACGCGAACCTAAACGCGGACCTTTCCCAACACGTGATAGGGTTCGCGTTTGCTTGAGGAGGGTTCGCATTTTCTCTCTGGAGTCTGCATTTGTAAACTGCGTAGATATCATCGGGAATTCAAGGTGTCGCGTCTTGTCAAGCGTGGCTCCCCACCCACCCATTGTCACTAGTACTTGTATATAATAATTATGTGAACCCTCAACAGAATTATATGTGGCTAGGGGCAATCCCGGTTCAGAATGTGTGCCTTTGTACTTGTTTGTACCTCAGCCAAATGCTAAATTCTGATGGTAGAAGGGTTGAAATCATAGTTACAATGCCTTGCAAGCTGTAATAGTTGGACAAAAGTATAGCAGATAACAATGAATAGTGTATGATCAATAATAATTGTGGAAATTTTCCGATTTGCCTCAGAAAAACCTTCAATAGCCAGGCTGCTGGGGGAATGTGATGTGCTTTTCAGCCTTTTCTGGTCATTTCTGGTCACGTTCACTGTCATCTCCTGCATTCCGAGAATCTTTATGGATAACTCACACAAGCACATTCCTTGTGTTTTAAAACTTGAGGATCCATCTAATAGACCTTATAAACAATATGTCCGGGACAGATGTTTGTCCCTGGCCCTAGATCTTCTTGGAGGCATTCATAAACAGGTGTTTTGAAAGTTTGAGAAACTTTTAAAATGTTCCGTCCTGAAGACTTTGCTTAATTATGTATTGTCTATCATTTGTTCCACCAAAACTAATGCTCATTTGTGCTATACGAGGCTGCCATAGAAGTGACCATTACAATTCCATGTTAGTAGGAGCGCCACATCCTGGAAATATTCAAACTCCGAGTGAGCGTTGCTGGTCCCCATTATATGAACCCTTGCTGAATGTCCCATCATAGCAGATTGTCCACTTATGAGTTTTAACCCCTATGTTCCCAAGAAGGCTGTAGCAGCACAATTACTGTGCATCTATGTCGGGGAATGGCTCAGCTTAAAAACAAAGGCCAATGGTATGAAGCGGTATGTATTTCCTAATATAACTATGTACTACAAGCTATTGACTATTAGCCTCGTGACCAGGCTCTCTTCTAAACTGGTAAACCTCGATAGAGAGCCTGGGAGATCTGAGCTTGAATTACCATGTAATCCACACCTACCGCATTAGGTCAGACTCAAAAAGGAAATTCATCACGTGTGGCGAAAATATCATAGGTGTTGATTATGATCAAATATCCTTCACATCGAAATAATACATCTTTTTATCCTGTACCATGAAATGTCCCCATGCAAATGACCCCTTCATCTCTGTTAATCCAAATGCGCCTAAGAAGAAATGGAACAAGACAAGACACAAAGCCGTTGAACTTGGACAAAAGTTGGACTTTGGAACAGCTAACGCAAACACACCCAGGCCAAGTTCTGCAGGGCGAATCCGAGCAGCCTGGAATGTTTCTTATGAGTCCCTGGACACCTGCTCTGGTCTTCCGAGCCTGGAATCTGTCAAGTCAAGGGTTCCTTGGAGAGAACTCAAGGCCTGGGCTAACCACCCACCCGAGTCCGTCGTCAGTGCAATCGTCAATCCTGGAGACACCAAGGGACTCTCTAGACGACTATTTGCTATACACCATGCCTGAAGATTTTCTGTGTAATGATGGTATGTCCCCAATTTGAAAGGATTACAAACCTGGCCCCTTGCTTCTGGAGCTGTCCTTGAGCACAAAAGAAAATCAGCTGACATTACTAGCATCCGGAATGCGTACATACAAGACAATCCAAAGTGCTGCTTTACCACGAAACTCTTGGAAGGAATGCAAGCAGGAAATCTTGATGATGCTTGATAGCGCTCACCGGACACCTCTTGATTTCCTCCTAGATCTACTTGACCCAGAACAAGACGCATATGAAAGCTATCAGCTGCAATGGTTCTCTCAGAGCTCTTCAAAGACTATGCTTCTTCTCAATAGGATCTTTGCGCACCCAAAAGGCCATGACTGGATCTTGAACTGGATGCGCCCCCATGCTGTCGACTTACTCTGCTCAGTGGTCTCCTCCAAAATGGATCAAGTCGTCAAAGAACTCTCTCTTCCGAGTGTACAACATCTCACTCCAGAGATGATTTAAAACTGGAAACTCAAGACAACCCTTGGGCTTGCAACACAGTGTTGTCCAACGCTGCTGCAAATGCTCGAAACTGCTGCACAAACGGAAGATGCAAAATGAAAGAATAAGAAGAAAAGTCCCCAGACTGTTGGTCACAATTCACTTTCTTTTCCTGCTGGTTGCTCAAACACATCAGGCTTGTGATATTATGATTTCCCAGATTGCATATCAGCGCTCGAACTGATGCCTCAAGTTTCAAGGTGTATTCGGCCTGTTTCTATGAAGTACTGGGTCCTCAAAAAAAATGATTGACACACTTTTCTGCTGCAGTCTGACGATATCCTATGACAGCATCACAAAACTTCTATCACATCTCAGTCAACACTGCATATCTTTGGCAAAGCGAGCAGCCACACTCCCGCACATGTTCTGCTATGACAACATCAATATCAGCACATCAAACTTTGTTGAACAGCGTGGTTCATCAACCCCCGCAAAAGTCCGGTCTGGAACATTTGGAATTCTGTATGCACTCCATAACGCAAGCCGTCAGGACCTTGTTCTCATGCCAATTGCTAGTCAATTCAAAGACTTCAAGGGACTGTCAAACTGGGACCTCTGTCTTAGCTTCGAACAGGTCAAGATACTCAACCACCAATTCTCAGTCATCATCGCCCAAATCCTCTGCAAGTACTGCAATTCATTTGAAAACTATGCATGTGATCCTGCCCTGCAACCTATACCCCGACGTCAACTTCCTCCTGGACACAAGACCCAGCAATATCCTCTTCGGGCAACAACTATCGATGAGTCATCAATCCAAGGTAATCTTTCAGTACACAAAGATGCTTACATAGGCCAACTTGGGTTGGATACCAAGACAATAAGTCAAAATGCTATCCCATCTGTCAACGACCAGTCAACCAATGCTCGCATCCAAGGAGGACAAGTTTTGTGAATCCACGACATTAATCCCTGGGCTCGTCGTGACATCTTTCAGCTTGGATTCGGTCTGTTTCATCTCTGTATGAACTTGATCTGGGCTCTTCTGCATGTACATTGTGGCTCGCTTAGTCAAATTGGCAGTCTGGCCTATTTCTTTACCCTGCTGGAGAAGACAAGGCTTGGTGCAGACCATCCAGACTACCATACATTACTGGCAGCACTGACACAGATTCTCCATGGTATTGTTCTCAACGGGTGGCAACAAGAACTCGGCGACTTTGAAGACTTTGCAAAAACCAAGCCTACTGCTCAAGATCTCTTGGACTGTGTGCAGAATGTCTTAATGAGGTGTACAACACCTATAGAGACCTGGCGAAAGGGAGCAAAAGCTAAGGATCCACTCATACCCCCTTACCCGAACGCACTGGATCCTCTCAAAGATCTCAACCATCAAAACATTCTCTTGCTCGCTTGGGACCTTTGCTATGTTGTGGAACTCATGCAGGCAATCTCTCAAGGCGATTTTGGTTGTGTAGAGGATCTCCTTCCCACACTGGCAAAGATCTTTCATGGTGCTGGCTCGAATAACTACTGTATTGAGATCTTACACTTTCTAGCTAATCTCAAGTACATTTGGATGCCAAAATTCAGGTGAGCTCTCATTGAAGCATTCAGTGTTCACACTGATCATTATCCAGTGACATCATGCAAGACAACATGCTCATGAATGTCTCAGGACTGCCCAGACACTTCATGGCAGTTGATTTAAACATTGAACATTTAATCGGTTATCTGAAGGTACATTACAGTGATCTTACAATGTCAGAGTTTGACGAACGACATTTTACAGTTTTTCTTCATCGCAAAGGGTGTTCATGCCAACTGGGACCAGTTGGGCGACATTTCCAGTGCTGTCATTCATCTCCAGCATGTCAAGAAACAGATGTCATTGGCACTTGGTGGGATTTACGAAGGAAAAACACATACTACGCCAGATACATCGTGTCTTGTTTGGATAGTTGCCAACAAGGTTCACAAGCTCGGCCTTGTCAAGTATCATCCAGGGCAAAGCAGGAACAATCGACAGAAGGCCATCATCAATACAGAAACTTGTGTTGTCAAGCCTTGCAACGTTTAACAAAAAACTTGTATGCATGATGGAAGGAAACTTAGATGGGGCTGCAGCTATGACAGAAGATGATGAATTACCGGCAGTAGCTATGAGTGTAGACATGGATGATGTATGATTATGACTGAATTTTATCCATCACCTGTGCACCCCATTCACCAACCCAGTCCTCACGAGCATCCAACAATGTTGTGAGGTCAGCAATTGTCTTGAGCTTCATCTTGATGGTTTTTGAGATCAAATCAATTTCAGCATCAGTTAGGATCCATGAGATTTGATGAACAGCTCGGCAATGGTCTGAGTTATGTGCGTGTGAATGCCATGCATATAAAACTGCCTTTAGTGGCTCGTGCTCCTTCACCAGCTGATATTTTCGCCTTGTTGTGGACAATATATCGATGACTTGCTCAACAAACGTGAAGTTTTGTGGCATCAGGAACGTTCCTGGGAATAATCACGTGAGATCGAAGCTGGTGTTAGGGTGGTTAGGACAACAAAAGCAATTGATATATGACGTTGCTGTGGATATGTGCACATTAGCTCGTTAGTGGCAAATCTGGTCAAGACATACCAGTAGGTGTCTTGTCACCAAGATAACCTGCAAAGAATTCACGTACACAGCCTGCCAACTGGATACATTGGTACATCGCCACTCTGGTATGCTCAGGCTTTTTGGACGTCTTGGTGATCGCTTGCATGGGTTGATCTGGGTCACTAAGATCTGCTGGCAACTCTGACAGGTTCATCATTAATGCCCATGGTTCATACATAATGAGGAACAAGGCTTTGATCAATGATGTCCATCCACCATGTCTGCCTCTCTGTAGCAGGTTTGGGATGTCATGACAAACTCCGTACTGGATAATGCATGCAATGTCTGGCACATCAAGACCCTGACAAACAAGCAATGTGAACAAAAATGCATGAGAGAACGCACACTAACCATTGAAGCGCCCGATGTCACGCACAGTATTCTCATCGTCCCATCAGGTGCAGCAAAGCCATGGAATGTCTGTTCTAAGTATTTGTCTGACATGAGGCTGTGATAGTGCTTGGAAATGCATTTGAGACACATGGTTTCAGGCAAAAGATTGTTGAGGAATTTTGCAGCATTGGCGGCCTCTTCAAAATCGTCATGGAAGACGAGTGTCTTGGGAATTAGGTGAATATCGAATGATTCGTTTTGTGTATCAGGAATCAGGAATTGAAGGTTGCCAAAGTTGTTGAGTGACCCTGAAATCGGATGTGTTGCATATGTGACATTCGGACAATTTGATGTAAGGCTGATCATAACATAGTCAGATGGAAACAAGAGTTTATCAATGACACATTTGATGATGTGATTTGGAAATGTTCAGGAGAGTTCTTGACATGGAGTATCCTTAGCTAGCACCAAGCGAAGTTGGCTGAGTGATCCCCAGGCTGGGCAGAATGCAGGGAGGCCATAGAGAGGAATTCCAGAAGTGTAGATTGTGTGCACTTCGAATATGATAAATAAACTTGCCTTCCAAAATTGGGCGCATTTGTTGTGTCCTCATTGATAGCAGCAGCCATTAGTCCATATGACTGGAATTCCGAAACCTGACAAAATTGTGCTTCAATATGTTCAAAAACTTGACAAAACGCTTACCTGTAAAAGCTGTAGCTGCTTCAGAGGAGACACGACAAGGGAAACAAAGCCAGGGTCCAGAAGTGCTGGGAGAACCATACACAGTGTCTTCCTTGAGCCAGTACCAGCGTTAATCAAAGAATCCTGACCAGCCAAGAGCGCCAGAGTAGCTTGTAGTTGAAAAATATGAGGTAGTTTCACACCCTTTGACGCTGTATAGAGGAGGAGACACAGTTTGTGGACAGTTTCTGTATCCGAAGCGCTCAAATCCAGAAAGAAGTCTTGACCAGGTAGTTGATCAGATGAAATTTCTTTATATTTAGCAGCCAGATTGTTGTCAGAGAGATTCTGGATTGATTCCAGGTCCATTCTGAGCAGTGGAGAGTCCATGGTAGCCATTGCACAAACCATTGATTGAGTCTCAAAGCTAATGATACAGGAAATGTGACTAACTTCCTTATCGAGTCTATCTTAATATGGAAATTCTCGGAAACCACCAAGTTGAAACTCAGATCCACCGGTCTCTCTAGCGAGATATCCGCATTAGGACTCGCCGAGAGACCATCACCAGTCTAATTGACTATCATTTAGTGTGATGCCAAAGAAAGTCATTTCTTACGATGGCGACTAGTGGGGTGTGGGCCATTGCTTTGCATGGCATGTTACTCGTCCCTCTTTTTAGCAAGAGAACAAATGTTAAGATTGAGCATATATAAACAGTACAGCATTATTACCATTACATGACAATAAATTAATATTTGAAAAGTCATCTATATCACCTTCATTAATACAAATTGATCTGGTTGATATACCATCATGAAACCATACCATACTGTTGATGAATATGCGGGCAGTAAAATGTGCATCACCATAGTACACAATTCCTCTCAATGTGAAAGCAGTGGATATGTCATCAATTGACAAGTTTATAACTTGACTAACTATTAAATTCTCAATAGAGTCAACTGTAAACATGATTAGAGGTGGAATTTTGTTAAATGCAATAAATTTAGTAATCTCTCCCCAACACAATTGACATCTGTGTTGTTGTCTATTAACTATAATTTGAGCAAGACATGCTGAGATTGTTCCAGAAAATGAATATGAACAGTGAAAGATGGCATCACATCTATCATTTTCCAGAATGGTTATGTTTTCACAATTCATACATTTAAGACAAGTTGAAGTCATTGGTTCATTTGCTTTCATTATATAATGGGCCAAATCACTTATGGCAATGCCAACTTGACCATAAGGTAATATTTCGGGTTTATCTTGATGCAATAAATGTCTGATTGTATTTCTAACTGTTTCTAAATCTGTTGTGTGATTCTTGGATCGTTTGAATCCTAAGCTCAAAATCTTTAATATTTCATTGATGCTATTGAATCTTTTTTTCCAACTTGATGGCATATTGCTAGTAGTATTGTAAAGAGTGAATCGTAAGCACAGCTCCAATCTTGTGCATCCCATATAAACCCTTTTGGTTCATTTAATTCAATAGTACTTGTTTTTCGTCTTTTTTTCACAATGGAAGATGAACTTACAACTTGTTGTAATTTTCGTTTTTTATTTTGCAATACATTGGCTGTGGAATTTTTATGAGTGACAGTGGTTGGAACAGTTCCTTTTGCAGGAACAAAGTTGAGGTTTCTGTAATCTGCCTTTTGATTTTTGTTCATATGTTTAATTAATTGCCATGGAGAGGGCTGTGTTGTGTATTGATTTAGTTGCTCCATGGCTTTCCATGCAATAGCATGATGAATGTTTTTTGGAATATATGACTTTCCTTTCCATTTTCTAAATTGATCAATGATAGAATTTCGCTGATCTCCCTTGACATGGTCTGGTAAGAGTCCTTGATATTTCAGTTTGGTAATCTCATCAAGCAGTTCTAATCCCCTGAATTCTTGCTGAGATATCCAGAAGCACCACCTGTAATTACTTTAGGATCAAAGCCTTGCAAGATGATAGTTCCTGCTGCAGAAGCACTTCTTGATAAGCAAGTATAATAGGATTGGTGGTTTCTACAACTACCGAGGTCAACTACATTGTTAGGACGAGTACGTCCTTGACATGCATAATCAGTCATTGCAAAATTAGGTAGTACCAACACTTGTTCTCTTGACAAAGATATCACATCATCATTGGGTAATGAGCACATGGTGGAAGTGACATGTTTTGTAATCAGCACCACATTTTCAGGAAGTCCTTCTTTGTTGATTTTTTTTGGAGGATTCAATAATCTGACAAATAAAGTGTCCAGTACAGTTTGTTGTTCCGGACCTATTGCACTCTGCCAACCCACAACAATGCCCTCTGCTCCTTTGGTAATGCAGCACTCCGTTGCATCATTGTTTCTCAGCATCACTGGCATGCCTACACATAAGTCCAATCTTCCTGGTATATGCTCAGGATGATGCATGTGGTTGGCTCCAAAGTAGCTTTTGGAGTGAAGGTTCCAATATCTTTGTGTGTCGAATAGGATCCAAAATTGTTGACATGTGATGAGATTTTCTTTTGCTATTGGAACTAGTAGGATCATTCCATCTGTCTATAGAATAGAATGATGTTAATGGTCTTCTATTTTCAGCAGCAAAACATTGAATACCAAGTTCATTGATTTTGTCTTTTTGTGCATTTAATGCAGTTACAACTGATACATTCCTGAATTTCTTTTGGGCTAATTTTGGATCATTTGGACCTTTTCCTGCAACACGAGTACGAAGAAATGCAATATCATTGGGAGTACATGCTTTGTATCTCATGTTTTCCAACGCCTGTCTCAGTTGGACATCTTCTTTTGACTGATTGGTTTGTCTCATATTTTCACGTAATATAACAACTGTTGTAATCTGATGCCAAAGAGCTTTGCCTATAGCAGCTTCCTGATTTGCTATAGTTTGACTGGAATTGATTTGGACACCAATGGTTCCGGAGTACAAAGGAGCACCACTCATAGCTGGTGGAAGTTGGCCAAAATCTCCTGCAAATATCATATTAATGCCACCAAAGGGTTCATCATAAACACCACGTGCTTTTGCACACTGAGCACTGATTTTGTACATATCTCTGCAAGATAACATTGACACCTCATCAATGAAAATGTAATCCACACCATCAAGATTGGCACGGACTTGTGCAAGGGAACGAGATGAACCCCCATGATTAATTCCCAGAATTGAGTGATATGTAGATCCATTGACAAGGGCAGCAGCACCACCAGTTGGTGCAAGAACCACAAACCAATGATTTTCGTTGTGTTTACCAAAGAAACTAGTCAATGCTTTGATGACTTGTGATTTCCCTGTGCCTGCCATCCCACCAAGATACATGTGTAGCTTATCAGAACTGTTAATCAAGGTAGAGTGATTGGCAATGATATGAAATGCTCTCTTTTGGTCAGTGTTCAACTTGTAATCCTTGATAGTTACATCAATAAGATGATGATCAGCTCTGTTTGCAGGAATAAACAAATGGTTGATGTATGCTGCATCCACTATCTTGACATCATTATATTGAAAATTTCCCAATTTATTTATGGTTGCTGTGTTTGTTGGTAAATTTTTATTTCTGTCATCGATGATTTCCTTTTTCTTTGCAAGGACTGCAGTTCTCCACAATTTTGCTGATTGTACTACAGGTGGTTCTATAGGTATCAATGGTCCTATATCTGGGGTACCATCAATACAATCATCGAGCCACCCTGACCTTTTCAAAGCTCTTTCAGCTATCAGCATTTGATCTTTCCTCTTTTGTCCTTTTTGACCAAGTTTCAGGAGTATTTCTGTGTCATTATTGTCTTCATCAATATTGTTGTTGAAGTCGTCGCCATTAAATGCAAATTCAGCATTGTGCATGTCATCCAGTTCATCAAGACCGTTTGAGGTCGCCCATGAATACCTTATATCTGCAGTATTATTCTTCTGACGTTTAGCAGAGAAATCATCTCTTGCATCCAAACACTCATACCGCAGACCAAAGTATTTCATGATCTCCAGCTCTCTTTTAGAAAACTCATGGTCTATAAAAGCATTATCCCATGTTTGTAATTTACATTTGAGTTCTTTGCCACTTCTCCATGGCTTGAAAAACGTTAACATTGTACAACAATAATATTCTCGATCACCACGGTCAGCCCTTGGCAAAGTGTTTGGAATAAAATTAGGAACTATGAAAGGATCATTCCCTTTCATTTTGGCATGGTGGGTAAGATATTGTGGATGATTGGAATGTAAAGTATAATCATTTTAAATTTTTGTCAATTTATTAAGATCAACTTCATTTGTTTTATCAGCTATTTCTAAACCTGCATTTTTATTCAAACCATCAGGTTTTGGAATTTCATCTATCTCCATGAGTATATCATTATCAATGACATCAGACAAGTTGTTCATCACTGGAATAGTCAACATTAGTAGGTTCAGTGCAAGAGTCAGACAAATCATGACAGCCTAAATTGTCCAAAATATGGTTTTGCATGGGTTCTTTTCTGGCCCTTTTGGTTTTTGTTTTGGTGCATCTTTTATTTGGTTCCATAGTGGCGAGACGTATCCAGTCATACAGTGATACATTATCATACAAGGCGGGTCTGAACATATAATTATTTACTTTGGAAAGTCCAATGTATGCGTCATTATTCTTACCAATAACAACCTTTTGTGCATTGTTTTGGTCTTCACATATATTAGCAATTTCTTCATCAGACCATGCACTGATAACCTCTTTAACATAAGATCTCCAAAAGAATGGCACGAATTTATGACTGGTGTAGTGATCAGGATTTCCAAGGACATATAATGAAGCCATTGGAGCACCAATTTCAATTTTGGAGGTGAGTGAATTGACTATTTGTGTAAACAGTTTTCTGACTTTGTCTTTTCTTTTCAGGTCGCCACCAATCATTTCAGAATTCTTATCAAAAATACTTTTTATCACTTCAAAAATGCTATAGGTCTTCAAGGAGAATTTTGTAATATAATCTGTTATGTATGCAACTATGGCCTTTATAGCAGTACCTGATAATAAGCTGGTCACATCAGAATTGCATCATAGCATATATGTAACTTCAGGTGTCACTGTGTTCATCCAAGGTTCACCATGCTTGAGGTTGAGAGCACCAGTGTTAGGTTCTACAAAAGTTTGTTGAAAGATATCACGGGGAAATCGTCGTTTACATTCACCTTTCGAATTAAGACAATATGGCTTTTTTTTGCCGTCATGCCTGTTATGTACATTTAATCGCAATAAAAGATCATCTACAACATCTTGAAACCTTTGCCACCATGTTGATCTTTTGTTGTGATATTGACAATTCATGGAACAATTAGATGATGGTGGATCTGGCAGGACACATGTCGGTGGTTGATATTCAGGTTTCGACATTGTCTGTTCCATTTTCTGTGATACCTCATCTTTAGAACCTGTCATGAATTGTCCTACACACAAACTTTCCAAGTATGCCACTAATCTTTTCTGAAAGTCGGAATTTTCACCCATAATTTTGTCACGTATTTCCTGAGGTGTAAGGCATCCCTTTATCCACAGCAGCATATGAAGATGCAAGGTAAGACGTCCTTGTTCCTCTACCATTGCATAATAACCTGATGTGTTTCCATACAGGCCAGGATGAGATTCATTTATTCCTAATATATGTTTGATGAAAATTTCAGTAGTAAAGTGAAAGAAGCGGGCTCCAGCAACTGGATTGTTTGCAATTAGTTTGTAACAATCCTGGGGTAGACGTAGTTTAGGATAAAACTTTTCTTTGTTGTCAGCATAATATAAGCATAGTGGGTGATTGATGTCTGCAGGTGCAAAAGTGATAAACCAAGTCGGAGCACCAATATAGGATATCAGAGACCAAATCTCATTTCGCATGTATTTCTTGTTAGTAATTGAACCTTTGACCTGACCAGCTACGTGATCCAGATCAGAAATGAGTTTATAGCATGCTTTCTCTTCTGATGTATCTGGTTTGACTCTATCACCTCTAGATAATCTTTTAGAGAGGTCATCCACAACAGCTGTATTGATATTTATCAGGTGATCTGCAATATCGTTGAAATTATGTTTATTAGTCAACAAATATCCTCCGGTTGTACTGTCCTTGATTTGTTCTTGATTGAGTGCAATCAATGGAAAATAGGGATCAGTTTGAAATCTTTTGTCATGGTACATCAGAAGATGCCTTTTGTGCATCATATCACTGATGCTTAAAACATCCTTGTCAATGCTGCTAATACCACCCAAGCCATATGGAAATAGGCAGGGGAACATTATAGGATATAACTGAGGATTATTAAAGAACGATTCTGGATTTCTAGCATGGCTTATGGCAAGAACACCACCATGGTCATCTATCAAGTGCTTGGTTGCTCTAGCTATTAATGCCTTTGGACTTGTAATATCTAGATTTTCGCCAGTTACCCCACTAACAACAAAGGGACAAGGCCCATCTTCCACACCATCTTCCTCTTCATTGTCAAATGCACTAGTGGCTTCCGGTTCCTTATTTGTGTCTGCTGGTCGATATGCAACCACAACAGGAATTCCATGATCTGGGTATTGTGCTAGATTTTCATAGGAGATATCTAAATCATAGTAATCCATGTGGTTCAATTTCAGCCATTCTAAAGCTGCAGAAACTCACCTTTGGTGAACCAATAAAGGTGTTCGCTCCATGTCTTCTGGAGTTGGTCTGGCAGGACCTGTGAAAATGAAGGCTAGCACTTCATCAAGTTCTTTAATTGTTGGAGGCAACCGTTGATATATCTTTGGTGTTGGATTTTGAAACATGATGGCATTTGCTTTCATTTTATGCATCCCAGATGAGACACGAACAATACATTTGTTGTGACGAACACGGGCAATCAAAAGTTGTTCAGCAAATGTTAGATTTTGAAGTTGTGCAGGAATTCTTCCCATCCAAAGTCCATTTGCCAAAGCATATTTGGGAGTTTGGCCTTTATTCAGACTGAGCACACATGGTTTGCATATCCATTTACATGTGTTATCTAGCACTGGACCTTTGATATCCTCTATTGGATCAGAACAATGATATCGTTCACATCTTGTGATTCCCATATTGTCTCTAGTTAATATTTTCAGATTAACCTTTGTCTTTGACAATAAAGACATGTTCTTCAATGCAACCAATTGACCGCACACGGCACACCCACTTTCTTGAAAACATTCGGGTGATGTATCTCTGCACCAGTTGCTGATTATGGTTTCCTTCAATTCAATAGATGGTGGAGGAGGAGGAAATGATTGCTCATCTGACTTGTCCAATTCTTCTTTCATTTGAGTCTGAGTTTCTTCTTTGCCGCACTCATATGTTTCTGTCATTTGTTGTCTTCTGTACCACTGTTTACACAGGTCTTTATGTGATTTAATATCATGCACATGAAAAATAGAAACATGAGTATCACAGGCTGAACAATTATGCCTCATTAATGGCACAGATAGATCTTGTCCATGTAATCTTCGTAATGTCTTTGACAAATATATACCATGTATTGTTGTTATTTCACCAATATCCTTCACCGTCAACTTTGGCAGAAGTTCATGCAAAGGCATTTTGACCCACAAATATTTTTTTCTATCTCCATATAAAGTGTTGGCTGTTTGTTGATCAATATGCCCCACATATTCGAATAATATGTCAGAATCATGGTTGATATTATTAGACGGTGGAGAGGTACCGAGGTACCTCTCCAGGGGCTCACGCAGGACTTGAGAGGTAAGACGGGATGGATAGGATGGATGATGGACTGACTACTACATCGGGAAGGCTACTAACTAGGTCAACCGTGGGAGCCTGGTCACGTGACTGGCAGGTCCCACTACTCCAAGTGCCCCTTTTCCTCATGGCGACGCCCTCGTCGCCAACTGCTACAGAAAAGAACACAAAACAAACAAAACTGACCAAAAAACTCTCAAGCCACAACTCCCAGTCCCTCAGAATGCCTCGAATCAAGGCCGGGGCCTTATATCGTGAAGCGGGAAGTCGTCCTCGCGCAGGGGGCAGTAGATGACCAGACTATACAAGACTCTCCTCAAACTCAATACTCTTCGAATGCCTCCCTTGCAAGGGTTCGGGCTCACAACGCAAGGCCAAAGATCCCTCGAATCGTCCTAGCAAGTACTTAGTGCAGTGTGAAGGTTCAGGTGGTCCAAAATATAACTGTATTGGCGGAGATCGGGTAAACGGGTGCATGAACGTAGTGTAGTGACGGCTTGTAGGTAGACTGTGATTGACATCCAGTATGGGGGGGAACAGGGGATGAGGCTATAATAAAAGCTATAATACTGACGGGGCATAGGGTTGTACTTAACGAGGCATAGTATCCCGATGCGAAGGGGGTTGGCGTATCACGCGAAGGGATCGGGTGGCTCGTCCAGGTCGAGAACGATGCCACAGGGAGCTGAACGAGGGTTCGCGGGGCCAGGTAGGGTGTTAGGAACTGGCCGGGGGGTGGTGACGTGGCACGCGGCGCGGGTGTCTGAAAACGACGGCGGGGTCTCATTTGGCGCAATGGAGATGAACGGGGGGTCCTGGCCAGTGGAATGAGGGCACGGGTGGTCGAATGGGTCCGTGTGGGGCTGGGGTACACGAAAGAACGGGAGTCCAACGGGTGGGCGCGACGGATCCGTGGTGCGACCAAAAACGGCGGTGGGGGCTCGTTCGGGGCATTAACGAGACGCAGGGTGTTCTGGGGGGTGGGCCGCGAGTTTGGTGAGTTGGTCTAGGCCGGTTGTGCTGGCAGAACGGGGCCGCGCGATGGTGACGTGGCGCGTGGCTTGGGTGTCTGAGAACGACGGTGGGGGCTCGTCTGGTGTAACGTAGGGGTAACATGGGTTCTGGCGAGTGGAACGAGGGCGCAGGGGGTTGGATGAATGCGGTTGGGGCCGGAATCCACGAAAGGATGGGGTCGAAGGGTCGGCGTGGCGGGACGCGTTGTGTCCAAAATAGACGGCGACGGGGGTTCGTTTGGGTAGAACCGGGGTGTTGGGTCGTCGAGCGTGGATGCGAGGTTTTGGATCAACACGCGTGGGTCTGGGGTGCACGAAAAACGGGGGGTCGAAGAATGGTGAGGTGGCTGTACGCGGGTGGCCGTTGGGTGTCAAAAACGGACGTCGACGGTGTCTGTGGGACAACGTGGGGCAGGGTGGGGCCGTAGAACGTCGGACATATCGTTGAGAGGTCGTTTTGGGTCTATCGAGGGTGTACAACGGGGTCGAAAAAAAGATTGACGTGTCCTGGGGCTGGGCCGCTCAAAGAGGCTCGTGGCCGTATCTTAGGGTCAACGAGGGTCGACGCGGGGCACTGGTGGACCAAACATGAGCATCAGAGGTGACGCGAGAGCCTGTGGTATGAATGGTGAATGTCCGTTGCGCTGCAGCGGGTTGGTGAGGCCAAAAAAGTCGTCTCTCCAGAAAAGGTGGAGAAAAAAAAAAAAAAAGCTGAGAGACCAAAGAAAAGAGATCCATGGGTCGATCGCACTCTCATCACCACGATGGAGAGGTACCGAGGTACCTCTCCGGGGGCTCACGCAGGACTCGAGAGGTAAGACGGGATGGATAGGATGGATGATGGACTGACTACTACATCGGGAAGGCTACTAACTAGGTCAACCGTGGGAGCCTGGTCACGTGACTGGCAGGTCCCACTACTCCAACGGTAGCATGAAAGATTGAAGAAAGCTAAACTTGAATGTTGGTATTCGTTTACCACCACCAATGTAGTCATATCTATGAATGGACTTTATATATAAAGATTTTAACAAGTTTCTGAATAAATTCAAATTGAACACAATTATGTTTGAACGGCTATGCCGTATTATGAAACATAGTGTGGTCCACAGCAACGTTGCATGTGATAGAGAACTAGTAATGCCATGAAATAAATATGATCTGAAATCATGTCGTTTCAATAGCGATCGCATAAGCAATGCATTGATCATTTTACAACGACATTGGACAGTGATAGGTTTGAGAAGACAATACAAAGCAAAGAGATATTTAGAAGGTAAGAAATATGTTCTGGCATATTAAATAGAATGTAATTGCATATTGAATGCGCTATCTTTAAATGTAGTCCAAGCGAATAATGCATTGAGCGTCAAAGTATTATTTGTTATTTCATTGAACCTTACACATTGTGTTGCATTTATGTGCATCAGAATTGTTGCATCGCCCTGATCTGGGGCAAACTCATGTTCTATGAGTTTTCTTTGAAAAACACCCAATTCTTGGGTCAGGGTCGATATCAAAGGAACGGAAATTGGTTCAAGAGAGATATACATAAGTTGGTCTTGGCATAGTTTTGGAAATATGGTTGCGTTTGCAAGGAAATGTAGAACAGTCAAAACCGCAATGCAGATATGGATGGTATCGTGGAGATTCACGTGGATTGGTGATAGTAAGAGAAAGCACCGCCCATGTATCTATTTAACTAGTTAAGTGGTTCAGATCATGAACAACAATTAACACAATTGGATTGATCATATGACATTATCTTATTTGTAAGCTCTTCCAAAAACATCATAAGGTGTGCCTGAAGCTTTATAATGTTTTTATTCAATTGAATGTTTTCGTAACATACCTAATATTCCGGTACTGAATAGTCATAGCTTTCCTTGGAGTGATGGTTATGCTTGCCACCATACGAGGGGGATTTGTTACCGTTGTCACAGGGGATGGATGAGGAATTTTTACCATCAAATAATATTGAGATATCCACTCAAATATTAAAATTATTTTTGTTGTTATCATAAGTCCGAAAACGTTGTAAAAAGTGGATAACGATATGTTTTCAACATTTTCGGACTTATGATAGCAACAAAATAATTTCAATATTTGAGTGGATGTTTCAATATTATTTGATGGCAAAAATTCCTCATCCGTTGGAGGGGGAATCTCCGGACCTCAGGGAAGAGCTCAGGGGGAGCCGCGGCTGGGAGGGGAAAGCTGAGGAAACCCAAGGATGGATGACTAAGCTACTACAGGAAAGGGAATCTACTGGCTAAGGGTCTCCGGGGTCCTAGGGGCTAGCAGCTACTGCTGCACCGTCTCCTATGTGTATCCTCATTTAATTGGTCCATAAAGTTGGCAGTTTTGGTTTATTACATATATTCAATTTGAATGTTCATTAGCTCGAGTCATAATAATCCAAGGTTGTCCTTCTCATGTTACCTGTGGTGGCTGTTCTATGACAAACATGAACTGAAATTAATACATTTAATTTAGACAAACAGATTTTCAGTCACCAAGATCGATGTCTTATGTGATATCTGTGTCTGCTTATTATCTTGCTCAATTGTTATGGTCATAGGAAAGTAACACAAGCCATTTTCAATAGAGCAAAAAAAGAATTGTACAGATATTGTACAAATGTAAAGAATGGCGGTAGAGGAGGACGTTGAGGGCACAGATTATCAACACATTACCAGAAATCAACGACTGAGATAAAAGTGTCTTTAGTCAAATATAATTAATACTCCACAAAAAGAGGACTTACAGCACCCGAAATTAAGGCCCAGGGTCCAGTTTGGATGTCGACACCTTGGGAGATGAAGACCTCGTTTGGCTGGGAGGAATGGAGACTAGGATATTGGGAGGAATGATATTGCTCCAATCTACATCCATTAATAAACCGCCTGGCTCCGCAGGGGTCGACGACTGATGGCGTGACGATGCACGTGTATTGGGACGGAATCCTAGGATATTGACATGATCAGATGTGAAATCTATATAAAGTGTGATGTACATACCCGGAGTCGGAGACTTCTTCGGAGGCTTCACTGGCTGGAGCGTTTCTGCAATAATGCCCGCTTGCTCCAATGCCAGATCCAGCTTCCTCCTCTTTGCTGTCTCGCCGTCCTCATGATCGCCGCTGAGAGACTCCTGTATGGGTTCGGGAGGTCCATCGTTGTCGTGCATGATTATATCGTCATCAGAAATCATCAACCCACCCCATTCCGGCAAGTCCAACTTTGCAGATTCCAGTGGCACATCATCCGCCTCGGAGGAGATGGGTGGTTTAACTTCCACCGTCAATTTTTCGGATTCCGATTTCTTGGATCCGCGCGATGGCCCAATTTTGACAGCGACTGCGACATGTCAGTGCATTATTCAGAGCAAAGTGAGTAACGTACGCATTTGAGCCTTGGATCGTTTCTTCTTTACTGGGGCTACGTCCTCCTCCATCTTGATATCGTCTATGCATGAATGAATAATTTGCGTTATAATCTTGATATTTAGAATTTAATAACTCACCCTCAGCGTCGTCATCGGGTTTGGACTTCACGGTGCGTTCTGTGATGATGAGGAGTTACCGTGTGTGATGATCACAGACAATGACACTACTTACTGGGCTTGGGCTTGGGCTTGGGCTTGGGCTTGGGCTTCTTTTTATCCTTCTCGGACGAATTGTCTGTGCCACCTGCGTCACCTGAATATTCAATACATCTATCCACTGATATGGGTGAAAACGTTTACAAACCAGCGGAAGATACCTTCTGTGTTCCGGCCGATTTTGACTTCGCTTTGCTAGGGATGACCAAGGGTTGACATATGTGATAGGGTGAGATTTTCCAAGGGTTTTGAAGGGTTTGTTCTTGAATCATTATCTATTGCAGATAGTGATAGAAACTTGGTGGGAATTTCAAAGAGTTATATATTTTCTAGTTTCTCTCCAAAATTTAGGTCAGATTTCTTCAGTAGTTATTGTGCAGTTCCATTTTTAAACAGGAGTGTTTTTCAAAAACCATAGGGGTCCGCGTTTTTCAACCCCTATGGTTTTTGAAAAACACTCCTTTTTGAAAATGGAACTGCACAATAACTACTGAAGAAATCTGACCTAAATTTTGGAGAGAAACTAGAAAATATATAACTCTTTGAAATTCCCACCAAGTTTCTATCACTATCTGCAATAGATAATGATTCAAGAACAAACCCTTCAAAACCCTTGGAAAATCTCACCCTATCACATATGTCAACCCTTGGTCATCCCTACGCTTTGCCCTTGCCCTTGCCCTGGGGAACCGGCTCTTCTGCAAATGTATTATATTATTAGCACATTCACACATGTAATTCTAGATCACACCTTCATCGTCCTCCGCCACATCGGCATCGACGAGGAAGCTATGTCCTTTACACCATGCAATAACCTGACCGATGATTTCGAGCTTTGTGGCGTCTGGCAGCCCACCAAACAACCAATTTGCAGAGGTTCCGCTGTGCCATGCAGGCACGGATTCGTCGTATTTTGCCCAATCTATGATGCCAGATGTGAGATTTCATTTGGCCAGAAATGCATATATCTACTCACCTAGGTCCTCGGGCTTGATCTCGGTGTTCACGGCGCCATGTTGAATCAAAGCGGATGGAGAGTGCTTGCCGACATAAAACTCTTTGAGGAGCCAATCATCGAAGATCTTGCTTCGCCAGTCACGGGTGACCTCGTTGGCCCGTTTTGCGACCAAAACCTCTGCCCAAATTTCATCCATGACGGTGTCGGTATACTTGAGGTAATCCCGGAGTGAATCGGTCCCTTCCTTATCGTTTTTGACGTAGTCCGGCGAGTAGTTGGGTGCCTTGTTGTATGCGATGGCTGCTGTCACGTAGATGTACATATCCATTTGATAAATTAAGCAACGGAGCGGTTCCTCGTATCGTTCGGGCATTTCGCGCCATAACTCGCCTCGGGCAGTGGCATCGTGGGGGTGAGTCTTCAGTACATATAGGTTACGAGAAAAGACGGGGACGGTGCCGGAATCCTTGTTGGGTGCCGGAATCTTGGGCGGGACCATGTACTGGATTTGGAAAATGCGATGCAGCTCCTGCAGCTTTTTGGGCGGCGCATCAGGCCAGTATTTGAAAGCCGCGGGATTGACAGCAGGAGTCGAGGTTTTGACAACGGGCAAGGACATGGTAGATGTAGTGGAACCTTTTTGGTGGGCATCTGAGGGTAGAAATGAGGGGAACGGAAAACGTTGGATGTCAGGGTCGATGCCCTGGCCTATGAGGGAACTGGCCAAGTCAGATGACCTGTCAACAACACATGTTCGGCATTGCATACATTGATCGGACACGCGGTGTACAAATAACATACAACCAAACATGGTGTACTTGATTCTCAAGTTTTGCCGTAATACATCCTTAAAATGTCGATAAGTGCTATTTGTCATGTAGCTATACAAATATATATTCTTAACTTATGACACGGCGAAGAGGCCGAACAAGCTTGATGCTAATATATATAACGGTATGATGATTAACATAGATATGAATTGTCAAACACTTGTCAAACACTTGTCAAACAGGCCGAACAGTGTTCAACAAGTGTTCAACAAGTCATTTCCACGTTAATAAATCAAGTGGAATATTTATTAACGTAGATACGGCTTGTCGAACACATGTCGAACAGGCCAAACACTGTTTGACAAGTGTTCGACAAGTCATTGCTTGGTTAATAAATTAAGATGAATATATATTCATGTGGATACGGCTTGTCGAACACTTGTCGAACAGGCTGAACACTGTTCGACAAGCGTTCGACAAGTCATTGCTTTGTTAATAAATGAAGTGGAATATTTATTAACGTAGATACGGCTTGTCGAACACTTGTCGAACAGGCCGAACACTGTTCGACAAGTGTTCGACAAGTCAATGCTACGTCAGTGAATTATGTGTAATATATATTAACGTAGCAATGGCTTGTCGAACACTTGTCGAACAGGCCGAACACTGTTCGACAAGTGTTCAACAAGCCATTGCTTTGTTAATAAATTAAGTGTAATATACATTAACGTACCAATGGCTTGTCGAACACTTGTTGAACAGGCCGAACACTGTTCGACAAGTGTTCGACAAGCCATACGGACATTGATTAACGCATCAAGATGCATATGACTAACCGAACACTTGCCGAACAGTGTTCGGCCTGTTCGACACGTGTTCGGCAGGTCGTTATATTGTTATTCATTCTAAAGACAAATATGGGTGCACAACGAAAACCTTGCCAATCAAACCGGGGGAGCATCATTGTTGCCGTTGTCACCTGACACGAATCCGATATCATTGATAGTCAAAAGGATTATCCCAAATTGATTAACTCTTCTTCTCCTTGACACTCACCATCTCACAACACATCCCAAGTTATAGAACACATACTGGTATATCACAGTACCAGTTTGGACCCCGTTGAATTTACAAACTAACGTAATCTGATCTGTTAGACTTTCAATATGCCCAAATCACGCAAGGAAGTTGGCTATGAAGTGTGCTGCCACATCTATCCAGGACGACACTGCCTCTCAATCCAGACGCAAACTCTCCTTTGGAAAAAGGAAGGAAGTTCCTGTCAGCACCATTGTGGATCCGCCAGCAAGCATCCAAATTGCATCGCATCTGGTACCTGTCCTCTATCCAGCTGTATTGGACGGAAGGGCACAGAAAATTCCATTTTGAGTTCGCGGTATTATGCAAACTTTTATTTTCTAACATCGAAGCCCTCAGGTTGGCTGGCACTGCACTACTTTATGCAATGCAAAATAGGGTTTGTAATGACATTAGACCATTGAACCCCAGGCTCCTACCAAGCCTTGCTGAGAGGGACAATATCCTAGTGGCCAGGAAACTTCCATATATTAATCGAGTTCAAAAAATAATTTTTATCCAAGTCTAATGGACAAGTGCTGCCCCACACACTCCGGGACCGCCTTGCATTTCCCATCCTGAAATCTTGCCATATCCCTCCATGCAGGTGTACCTCCTCTCTGTTACATTTTACATCTCCGCAACTCCGATTCCGACTCTGTTACCCACCATGACGATTCCGCTTTACCACACCTTCCTTTTTTGTTCCCCTTTGCCTTTGTCTCCTTTTGGACATCATTGTTTATTCTTGTTCTTGTTCCCTTTTCTTCCTTTCTTCTAGAACAATCCAGACTGACCATGGACATATCCCACATGACCTTGCTGTACCCGAATAGTCTTCTTGCCCACGGACATCATCGCCATTGTCTTTTCCCTTGCCCTGACATATTGTTTACTTCATCCCACGACAAACTGATACACAATGGCTGTACTCCCAACACAGCTAATTCATTCGCAGCAATGCCATCACTTTCCTTATCAGTTTTTCCCTTGTTATGATCTATCTTGGGCATCGGCACCAAAACCCTTCTGCCATCAATATGTCCAACTTTCACCTCGACAATATCTCACCACGTAATTGACAATTGCCATTCTTGGATATATGGTGTCCACTTTTGTATTCCATGCCTACCATTATCCTCCCTGATCATCCAATGACATTTTTCACCTGCATGCATGCCCTGAACAATCCTCAATCACAAGACATTTCACTGGTCCTTCCAATCTGATCATCACCGAAGCACATTCTTTGGGACTTCAACCACCGACCATACGACTTCCCAAACAGTGAACCAACCACTATTGTGTATTGTTCACATGTCATCACTTCAATGCAGTACCTGACGACTTGTTCCCACAGCCTGTCACCTGTGCCATGACTCGAAACCTGGACCCACATTCATTTATCCTTTTCCATCCATAACCTTGATACCTCCCACACTTGTTTACAACAATACCCTTTCTTGGACAAATACTGACATCAGGTGGACCGCATTGTTCCACATACAGGACAAGACATTGCCCCTCGATACGTCATTGACACAGACATCGTCATCCAGTACAGCTTATGCTATTCACATGTCTGACCTCAACTAGCCCACTGTCCTAGTTGGTTTTTCCTCCATACATTCCTTCGTTTTGTTTCATACCAACCTTGCCGCTATATCCACACTACCTCAAGACACTCCCTTCACCAATCCCACACTGGACGGTACCCCTCTTTGACCCAACCATGCAATGTACTGGCCCAACTACGCACTTGCCTGTTACAGCAGGTGTAGACCCCGAATTGGCAATTCTGCATGTCACATGATCCAATGACAAATCATCCGAGTCGTCCAGACCTCTTCTATCCTCAATGACACCTGGGCCTCCAGTTGGATCGTGAGAACATCAACATGAGGATGCCTCATGTGTGCCTCATGGTGAACACATGGTGTAGTTGGACATGTTGTAGCTTCATGGTTGTATTCCCATTTACCTCCCCTCAAGACCAGTCACTATATCTACTGTTCTTGTTGTTGGTTCAAACTTTTCCTTCTTTCTTTTCCTTATGTTTAGTCTGGTTCCTGGGGCAGACTCATCTTGCACAGGGTGCACAGTAGCATACCATGTCACACAGTATCTTGAAAGTACTTGACAAGTATACTAAATATCATTACCATAACATTCAACATGGTATTGTAACAGTATTCAGACATAAACTACAATACTTGTGCTCAAATTCATCTGAAGATATGAAGGCAAATGAGACTTATACCTTTTCAATAACATCAAGCCTTTTGTTTCACTACTTTTACTGTATCTACAGCAAAGTACCATATAGTTCGGATATAATACTTGCAGCCTAAGATGAATAAAAGTATTAAACTAGTAAGGAAGTTGTGCCACTTTCACTACTAGGATACCTTTTGAATCCTTTCAAGATACAGTGTGAAATAGTATAGTACTGTTGCCATATTGTGGATTTAAGATACTGTGTCAATACTTTTAAGATACTTTTATTATAATAAAAGTACTGAAACAGTATCTTAAAAGTATTGACACAGTATCTTGAATCTACAATATGGCAACAGTACTATACTATTTCACACTGTATCTTGAAAGGATTCAAAAGGTATCCTAGTAGTGAAAGTGGCACAACTTCCTTACTAGTTTAATACTTTTATTCATCTTAGGCTGCAAGTATTCTATCCGAACTATACGGTACTTTGCTGTAGATATAGTAAAAGTAGTGAAACAAAAGGCTTGATGTTATTGAAAAGGTATAAGTCTCATTTGCCTTCATATCTTCAGATGAATTTGAGCACAAGTATTGTAGTTTATGTCTGAATACTGTTACAATACCATGTTGAATGTTACGGTAATGATATTTAGTATACTTGTCAAGTACTTTCAAGATAATGTGTGACATGGTATGCTACTGTGCATCCTGTGTTGTTTTGGGTAACCCCCACGGCTCGCAATGACATTAGACCTTAGCAGTGTTGTCTTAGCTGTAAACAACAATGAAAACTGCTCTTCTCTCCTCTGGAAACTGCCTCCCAGTTAAGTTGATTGTTGCCAGAGCCCGCTGCAGAAGCGATCCATAACAATTTTATTACAATGGACTCAATACAGTTTGGGAACCAGTCATGAAGCTAATATTTTGCAGGTCAAAAAATTATAAGGTCCACATGGGACCTGTGGGTACATAGATGGTCATTGCCCATCACTTAATGTGTCATTGTGGTGTAACAGTTTAGAGCACCATACTAGTGTTCAAAATTATTTCTGGAGTGTGAGTTTGATTCTGCTAGGAGCCAATTTATTTTGATCATTGTTATGAGCCACTGAAGCAATTGTTATTTTAGCCTTGGTTACACCATTTGACTACATTGACTCAGCATTCTGAACAAAGGCTGTGACAGCAAAAGCCAGAAAAGGTTGGCCCATGGCATTTCAAACCCTGGGCAAAGGATTGGAATGTCAACCCCTGGCCTAACCCTGGACCTTGTCGGTTGTGTATTCTCTGCTCCTATTGCTATGATTATATGCTATTGTAAAATATGGTGCAGTGGTTGTTGACTGCTAAGATATTTTATGTGGAATGAATTATATTTGCCTTCTGAGAGGGTTTTTATACTACTACTAGTTTTACTAGAAGTTTCTTGTGCTAAGTAGAATAACTGCTGCACCTGAGCATTATTCATCAGGCAGGTGTGTTTGAGTTCTGGGGTTACATGATGTGGATTACCAATCCTTTCCATGACTCGGCCACTATTCCCAACGTAACCACACCTAAAACATTTACAGCCGTTTTAGTAATTCATGGCACTCACAGCTTTTTTTTTTTTCAATTGAGAAAATTTGACTTAGTGGAATTTCATCTTGTATCTCATGAAATACCGCATGGATTGAGATGGTTATAAAGGGAAAGTTGTACTATTATTCCAGGGCTACAAACTGCTGTAATTAGATTTGGAAAATCTTTCATATATGGTGAGTTGTGGATGAACTAAAAGGTAAACTAGTGTTTTTTGACACCCAAAATGGTATTATCAAATTATGCTGTCAGATGAAGTCCTGTGAAGAAGATTGTAGGGAGAAACTTGTTTAGTTTTTCAAGGGCTAGAAGTACATATACCGTGTTTTCCCTAATGTTTGTCCTTTGAGACAATATTGCTTGTACCATGTTTGTCTGCATTAGGATTGAAGTATTTCATGAATTGCAAATGTTGGCCCAAAAAACAAAAAATAAGGAAAACACAGTATATGTACTTCCAGCCCTTCAAAAACTAAACAAGTTTCTCCCTACAATCTTCTTCACAGGACTTCATCTGACAGCATAATTTGATAATACCATTTTAGGTGTCAAAAAATACTAGTTTACCTTTTAGTTCACCATATATGAAAGATTTTCCAAATCTAATTATAGCAGTTTGTAGCCCTTAATAATACAACTTTCCCTCTATAACCATCTCAATCCATGCAGTATTTCATGAGATACAAGATTCAGCACTTGAAATTCCACTAAGTCAAAATTTCCTAATTGAAAAAAAAACAGCTGCAAGTGCCATAAATTACATGCCTAAACAAGCTCAGTGCTGAAACCAGGATTTAGTTCGGTTCCATGACACAGTCACATGGGAGTACTGATCTAATACTATGGACGTTATGATAAATCAGTACTGAGCCTCCACCCCTGGTTCAGTACTGGTCGACTGGCTCACTGGCCCTTAAGTTTCAATTTATATTACATTTATATTTATTTATTTTCCATATTATGGATAAATGGGATACATATTATTTTGTTACTGCCATCGTGCTGCTGCTGCTGCCACCACTACTTACAGCTACCAACCACTGCTGCCTTGTCACTGCTGTCACTATTGCCATGCTGCTGCATCAGTATTTGTCGTCATCTGCATTGCTGTTTGTTGTGATGGCCATCATTTGTCGTGCTTTGTAGTTGTGATTATTGCTGTCATTGTTGTTGTTACTGTTGTTGTCATTGTAGTAGCAGTAGTTGTTGTGCTGAGAGGAGTAGAGGTGGGTGAGGGGATGATGAGGTGGTATTGATGTCGAGGTGGTGGAGAGAAGTTGAACTGTAGACAAACAAGACCAAAGTAAAGATATGGAATTTTGCCGCAGTAAGCAACAAACAACACCAAAGGAAAGACTTCAAGAATTTCGCCAAGTAACAACAGAACATGCTTCATATTAGATATATGACATAGGCTTTTAGTCTTTGAGATTAGTGCATGACAGGGGTACACCCATGACCTTCTGGGGCTGTACCCATACCTGTACCCATCACGGGTACGTACCCATGGCCCAGGGGTACGGGTATCTGCAGGGGTATGCAGGGGTAAGGGTATACCCTTGATCTTTGGTCATTTTTGCTGATTATCCAATTTTGATTAAATCTTGTACATGTCAGATCGCTTTGATATAAAGGAGAGAGTTGTAGAGAACTCTCCTGAGAAGCTCTGGAATATTTTGGTAATTTTATGAGGCCTTGTTCTCATGTTATTCATCAAAAACCACCAAATACCACCAAAATCAGCCAAAATAGGTTGTTTTTGAGGAAAATATATTGTATGATGTTACTGGGAATGGGTGTAGTGTGTTATCAACCCTTTATTAATACCTTACCAATGCAATACCATTGCTTAAACCACCAGAAGTATCCAGTTTCCTGTCATGCACTAAATAAAATACCTTTTTTCATGATTTTTGGCATGTTTCTGATTTTTAGTGACTCAGATACCTCTCAGTTGGTTCTGATGTGAACTGAAAAGTTGTTAGAAATGTTCTTTGGAGTGCTCTGAATTTTACTTATGATTTTAGCAAGCCTGAGTGTTGAGATATTCATTAAAAACCATCAAAAAATGGAAAAAACCACTGTTTTTGGGCCCAAAAAAATGTTTCAAGGGCACAGGCACATACCCCCATGGGTACGGCATGGGTATCACGGGTCAGGGACCCTGTACTTGTACCTGTCCCCATGCTGTACCCATACTTTTTACCCCCGAGGGTATCAGGTACCCCTGTCATGCACTATTTAAGATTACATTACAGTGAACTCAGATTGCAGAAGGGAGAGGGAAGCACAAGATAGGATCACTACTTTTGTAGGGATCAGAGAAGCAGGAAGGGAGAGGAGAATGAAGAGAGGGGTTGGGTGAACACCAAGAGGCTTCCCAGCCCTGGAAAGAGTGATTCTGGTCTGTGGGAAGGAACTGGTGTGAGCAGCAAGGGTGGGATGGGCACCTCACATGGTCCAGATCACAGGGAGAAGCACACTTGCCCGGGCAGCAGTTGGTAGCACTGAGGTAACAAGAAGAGGCAAGGCAAGGAGGAGAGTGGTGGGACGGTGAAGAATACAAGCCACAACGACAATGACAGCGAGGACACAGAGCGCTGACTCTGTGTCACACCTGTCACTTGCTCAGAGACCATATCTTTTGTCACACTCCTACCTCATTTAGACTTAAGCTTGTGAAGAGCCTTAGAGAACTAATGATAAACAGATGTTTATATCTGCTTATAAGAGCTAGAAAGACTCAGTTAAGGCAGCAGGGGCTCAGAAACTCAGATTTAACACTCCAGTGAGTTCCAAGGCCAAATCCTGAGGCCTGATCCAGTGCTGAGTCAAGAACAGATCAGCTCCTGGTTCATATCACTCGACTGTCATTAGGGAAGGCCCAGAATGAACTGAGCAAAGGGCTAATTACTGACTGAGGCCCAGGCCTGAGCCATGCCTGTGAACGGAGGGATGATCTGCCAATTTGTCATATCCCCAGCTCAGCATTTGTCTGGGATCGAATTTGTGCCACCCATGGAAGCAAATCCGCTGCACAGATTCATATTTCTAAACGTAAATTTTAAACATAAACCTATAAGCCGAGGTGCCAAGCCAATGTGCTGGGGCATCAAGGGTCTTTGAGTGATCGGAAGTCTGGTTTCAAACCTTATTCTGGAACAAAAGACCATTCTAAACCTGATTTTAAGCTCCATGAGGCAATTTGAAGCTCAGATATGTCCAAATTTGGTATACCTGCGTGTAGGGCTTTCTGCTCATCATTGAAGGTATCCTGCTCAAGCTCCCGACCTTGACTCACCAGTACGCCGCGTAACCACTTAAGTATATGAGTGCTCTGATATATCACACCGCCGTTATTAGTGCCCCCAGCATGTATAAAAAGGATGAAGATACACACCCCCCAGCCAGCACACATGCTCTCACACACTCTCTCTCTTGCACCCTACCACTCTGTTGCTCTCACTCTCTCTCACTCTCTCACTCTCTCACTTGCTCACTCTCACTCTCCCACTCACTCTCACTGTCATACACACTACTCACTCTATGGATTCTCCATCTCAAGGCGTTCATTCCCCAGTACTTTACTGATAGCACTGGCAACACTTTCCACTGGGTTGGGTCCAATTCAGCCTGGGCTCCTATGTCCCCCAGGTTACTGCCCACTGTAAGTCTTTGCTACATAATCTTATTCATTTGCACGTAGCTAATATTTCTACCTCCAGTTCAACTTACCCCATCCCTGTGATGTGTGCCGTTCAAGCACTGGGTTAAAGGAACAAGAGTACCACTTCGTAAGTGGTATTTATGTGTCAGGTATGATGACGCTGATCGCAATCCACAGCTGCTGACTCTTCACGCCAACCCCCCTCATTACCCACGCCCACAGCAGATTCTCCCTGGGCCTCCTGTCCCCACACCTCCTGTCCCCGCACCTCCCATTTCTGCATTACCTGACACTTCGTCCACCCCCCCTTTCGGATGCCACTATTGGTGAAAATGTCCCGGTCTCTCTTCGAAGGAAAAGCACCCAACCTGTTGCCAAAGTTGCAGGTGCTTGGCATGTCATTGCTGGTGGGAAAGGCAAAGCGAAGCAAGTCCCCAATGCACCAATTAAGACCTGTGGCCTCATACGGCAGGCTGCTGTGGCAAACCTCACAGCCTCCCCCCCTGCGAAGAAAGCCTGTGGCAGTCATGGCAGTCGTAGTCATGGTTCCTCCAACTACTCAAATGAGGATATCAAAGCATTTATGGATATCTTGGAGGAAGAATTACTGACTGGGGCGATGACTTGGAATGCTGTTGCTGTGCAGTACAAGGAATGGGCACAATTGAATAACCGGCCGGAGCGTAATGCAGACTCCCTTGAGCACAAATTCAAGGAGATTGTTCACAGGCTGAAGCCCACAGGACATGCTGACTGCCCTGCATATGTAGATCGTGCACATGTGATCTACGATCTCATGGATGAAAAGTTCTGTACATGGGGCCCCAACGATGACGATGATGATGATGAGGGGGAGTATATTGAGGTCTCTGATGACAGCAATGATGCATCCACATATGATAAAGTTTTCAACAAAAAGGTCGCGAAGCGAGCACCTGTTCATCAGGAAAAACACTAATGCTCTGAGGCACTCTGAGAGAGTCTCAGAGCCACTCAGAGTGAGGAAAGCACCAAAGCTGCCAGAGCACTCTGAGTGGTTCTGAGAGCAACCTACTTGAGGCTCTCTGCTCTGAGAGCACTTTAGAGCACTTTAGAGCAGCTTTTGAGCAGCGTTTGAGCTGTACAGAGTGCTCTGAAAGCCTGGTTTTTCTGCTTTTATTTACTCTGATTTTCTCTGATTCACCCAGATATAAGTCATCTAAATTTGAATATAATAAATGCAACGTTGGTGGAAAGAGACTTCTAAATAAAGAGCAAAGGAGGGAGAACTCTTCTGAGCAGCCACTGCACTTCTATACCAATGCTGATTGTTCCAGCTGCGCGAAATCAACATCATCGAGATCCCTGTTTTCTGTGTCTTGAGCATGAATTGCGGCGTATTTGGAGTTTTTCCTGTGGAAATGTGAATCAGAAACATCCTCCTTGTTAAACACTTCCTACATGACGGTCTGAAACAAGGTCCTCATCTTCTTCTCCGTCCACATTGGAGACTTCTTCTTCAAAGTTCCCCATGTAGCTTGATGATGAGCATATCTACTCAGATCACACTTTAAGATAACTTAGCATATCAGTAGTTTCATCACTTTACCTTGAACTAGCGACTTCGTGGCTGAATTGTAAGTGGATATACTCCCCGCTCGCCCACTCCATCAATGCATTCTCAACCTAGGGTAAAGGTTATCCAGTTGTACACATCATGTGAAGTGACATAAACATGTACCGCAGTAACAACTGCTAGGATTACAGCCTCTGGTATCTTCTTCTGAGCGACCATGGCCATATATGCTTGGATATCAGCCTTACCCTTTCCACACCACTGAGTTCTGATGATGTCGCCAATTATAGGATGACCAAATGGCTCTGGATTTACCACTTCTCGTTTCTGTTTTGTGAGAATGGCCCATCAGTCTTCTCTCATCGAAAGCGTATTGAAACTTGCCTCCATGTTGACTTCACCACGTGTGAACTTCGACCCATCCAAAACCCAATGTATCGCATTCTCTATTTCACTTTTTGACATGTTACCTGGAATGCCAAAGTGACCAGCAATGCCAGCTTTGGCCTTTGCCTTGAGGTCGCCCCGTAAACCAGTTATTGCGTAACCAACCTGATCACCATGTTAGCTCAACAGCCTACAACCTCACCTGAAAACCCATGTATTCCATCAAATTATCCTGATAATCTGGATCATCACGCGCCTTTTCCAAAGCTTCACGAAGCGACTGACTATCCTTCACAGCTTGTTGAATGGATTCCCAAATGAAGGCATCCTTGTCCTTAGGGAATGCATGGGTCAAAGCAATCTTCTCTCTTGCCATAGATTTGCCTGCATTTGCTAGACGCATTCCTCGTGGTGTGAAATTGTTCTTGGTTAGCTTTTCAGAGTGCCCCAGCTGAGATGTAGTGGTACGAGATGCCCGGTGCCGCTGGGAGCGTGTACCCCTCCTGGATGTCTGGCCCTGGTCTTCATCTTCAAAGGTAACAGCAATCTATAATTGACCTTTAGCAGTACTATGCTCCCTATCATGAAGAGATTACCTACACTGTTTCCTATCACATTCTCATCCAGGCATCCATTCTGCTCATTCACATTCGCATTCTCATCGTCTGGAAGAAGGGTTAACATGCAGTAATTTGAAAAGGAGGAGACCAACGGTGGAAGTCATCATCATCACCCAGCAGCTCATCACCCAGAACAGCATGCAGGTCTTCCTCATCAGTGTCCAGGACTAGATTTAACTTGTGCTTCTTGCCTGTAGGAACTCTCTCCTGTTCCTCGTCGCTGTCCAGGACTACGTTTAACTTCTGCTTCTTGCCTGTAGGAACTCTCTCCCCTTCCTCATCCTCACTATCATCCTCCTCAGCCATCATCTCCGCACTGCGCTTGCGTACCACTCCGTGTAGTTGTTAATAAATATAAGTAAAAACATGATAAATGTGAACGTATGTGCATCTTCTTCCTCCTGCAACTGAGCAGCTGATTGTGACTTCATCTTAGCCTGAAACCGCTTCCAGAGCTTCAAGTCAGCAGTAGACAGGTTATCAATTGAGATACTTGAAGAATCAATTGCAGAGTCATCCTGAGATTCATCATTGGCACGAGGCTTTGATTTTGGTTTGGGTTTGGGTTTTGGTTTAGGCTTGGGCTTGGGCTTCGAAACAGGCTCCGTTGCCTTCACACCATGTGAAGAAGCTGAGAGCTTCCCGCGTTTGGATGTCGACCTTGTCATGAGGTAATGAAAGTTGGAACGTCAACCGAAAGTCAACCTAAACACACCAAGGACAAACAAATAAAAAGTCAATTGGTGTAAATAAAATTATCAATACATGTAATTGTGTCCCATCCAATGATTACGATTATCTACCCAACTCTGCCCTGCGTTGTCTGAATGTAGAACTATAGATGCCCTGACACCCTGATAGTGGAGATTGAAGTGAGTGATTTTACCGGAGGAAAAGACCACAACGTCGCCGTTATGCAAGCGCACCACCAAACCCAGTTCCTGTAAACAAAGCTCACCACCTACATGATCTCCTATAACCAAAACCAGACAGACACGGTGATCCTTCACGTCCCTGTGACAGCGTGTGATAGCATTGATGTTAAGGACGAAACCGCTGAATGGATGAGAGGGAGAAGCTTCCTTGCCAGGAAGCACGTCCACAAACATGGAAAGATCTTCATAAATTTTAGGAAGTCGTCCAGTCAGCTAATAGGATCACATGAGTACTCCCAGAGCAGGAAAATAAAGTGACAATGAAATTAACCTTTTCTTCTACCCACCAAAAAAACTCTTCGAAGGAATTGCAAAGGTTGGTATATTCTCTAGTATGTTCCATGAGCTCCTTAGAGACTCTAGGAATGAGTTGATAGTAATTTGTCTTAGAGGCCCCTTTGCGACGTAGCAGGTAAGGGTGCACGTCAAACAGTGCATCATCGTCCTATTCGAAGGCATCAGTAAGATTAGTAATTGTCCACACATGGTTCACCTACGCATGGGCCGTTGCGAATGTACATGTCTAGATGAATGGAGGGAAACTTAAACCCAAGTGAAGCAGCGAAACTATCCACGTGAACCAGGGAAGGGCCACTCTCAACAAGCAAGGCATTCCAAACGTTACGTTCCAATGATGTACGCATGTCCTGGGGCATATCACCCCAGACAAACACACCAAGTGAACCGTCTGAGCCATTGATACAAACTTCCTTACTGTCAGCAGGTAGACATCAGCAAGTGATAACATGGAAAGAAAGGTTAAGCTGACCCCTCAAATATCTTTTCATCCATCAAAACATAGTTATTGGCTCCCTTCACCCCATTGTCGTCGTATAGCTCAGACATCTAAAGGTACGATCAATTCCAGTACTTTGTGATGACTTCAAAGCCTTACCGTACATGCAAAATCAGCACTATCCTGGGGAACCTGGGCTGCAGCGGCATAGCTTCTTTGCTCATCCATATAAAGTTTCCTAGCACCCTTTTCCCTGAGGTACGGAACCGCTAAGTTCTGTCTGGCTTGTTGATTGAAGCGTGTGTTCAGGACCGCGTAGTTGGGCGCCCTGTCGTCCAGAAAATGAAACTCATCCATCAGCAGAGGTGCCTGCAAGTTGTCAGAGTCACTGTTGAGTGGATTTTGAGGGTTCGGGTTGTCACTGTCAGAATCAGAGAAGGGTGACGGTGGACGTTCGGAAGGAACCGATCCCCGCGATATGTATGACAAGAGTAGATTCTGATTCATTACATGGAGAGGTGCTGGGTCAGCCGACGGCCCCACCTGAGGCTCTAGGCATTGCGCCCAGATTTCACGGTTCCACGTGAGCGACATGAAAGAGCTATCGTGGTCAGGTCACTATTTGATCAAGGGGTTAAACTGATCACTTACTTCTTTTGGATGCTGTCGAAAAATTTATCTGACATATCCAAGTCAGAACAATCGACGTCTCCCATCACGTTGGTATCATTTAGCAGACTATGAGGGAACATTGTGGAAAGTCTTAAGGGGATGTTACAGCGCAGGTAGTCGATGAGTGGAATAAGGCGTTGGCAAATATCCTTCCCCGCATCACTATCTGATGAAAGACCTGAAAAGAGTCGAAAGAGGAGCAGATCCACCACTACTTACCTGGGTCAGGCCAGCGAAGCGCATTTGATATGGCGTAAATTTCGTCGAACTTCATCTGGGAAATTGCAGCCCTTTGGTTTTTGGCGGCTATAATCATTAGACAATAGACAGATCCTGCGAGGTGGTGGTTTCAGAGTCTGATGATAGGCAGAGGGACTACTCACCTGCGCCTGCAATCGAAGCGAACTTTGTGCTGATGCCTACCCACGTGCGAAATGTTGATAAAGATGGCCCTCCGTCCATTCCTGAGACGTAATGATGGAAGACGTTACCCGTAGACTTAAGCCCTTTTGTCCGCATGACGCTGGGAAGCTTGTGAGTATATGCAAGCACCTATAGTAAGGGCGACTCATTAGTCTGTTTTCGCAGCTAACTGTACCATATTAATCATCATAATAAACTCGAGCCCCACAGCCATTTCCAGGCTACATTTGCATTGAAGGACGAGTGACTGCAGAGAATCCGTGACAAAAGCCGCGTTCTCGCCCTCCCAAACACCACCTGCCACCAAAGCTCGCATGGACTGGATCCAGGACCATGTGGATGCGTTTGACAAGTTGCTGATCGCACCTTGTGATAGATTGGAGATGGTCTCGGAGGCACGAGCTCCCAAAATGTGAACCGGCTGATCTGTGACCTCCCAACCCTTTTGCTGCTTCCCTTTGCTCTTGGTCTTTTTCCGGTGCTTCGTACCCCCTTGGTTGCACTCACCGTTCCGGTTAACTGCGGATGCTGCGGATGCTGCAGTGGCACTGTAAGGATTTGAGTCTTTCCGCCTATCGATACGGTTCGAACGGCGTAGCTCCGAACTGTTTATGTTGATATAGCAGCCAGGTAGCTGTGCAGGTGAGTCTTCCGGAGCGTCGTATACGGCTTCGGCATTAGCATCTCCGGTGACCTGGATGTGGGAAGCATCAGACACCTAAGGAATGACTTCCACCCAAAAGCACTCACAACAACGGAATAAGCTGCATCCGTATCGAGGTTAGCAGTCTGTGAGAAGGAGTGGAGCTGAACATGTGAACGGTCAGATGTCCCAGGGATGGAAATTCTCACCTTATCTGCAACGATGTGAGCAGTGCCATGGCCAAATCCCTGCTGGTTAATATTGAGACAGGGCCTATCTGCCACGGCAGCAACAAAAAAGTGCGGCAGGGTTTCAGGTTGAAGGGCGACTAAAGGAGTAGCGTACGTCGGAAACATTGGTGAATATAACGATTCCAGTTTCTGGTATATTGCAAATATTCCTGGTGGAAGACTGTCAGTGCGTTCACGGAAGAAATGAAGCAGGTCCATGAGCTCCGTCGGAGAAACGTCCATAGTAAGTACGCGCTGCAGCGAGGTGTCCCAAAAAGGTGCACCTTTTACGGCGAAAAAATGTGCACCTTTTTGGGACACCACGTGAATCTTTGGCCACGCTACTGGTACCTAACTGAATGTCCCTTCATCAAAGCAAGTATAAGGAGGGGAACACCAGTAGGTAAGAACCAAAGCAAAAAGATTGGGCGCATTGCAAACTTACCTACGTATCTCCATAGCAAGAGGGATGGCTACGTTGGAGACATACGTCCCTAGCATGATCTTTCCACTACCCTCAGACCATCAATTCACCAAGATCTCGACGTCGACATCCACCGCCCCATACAACATCAGCATACCACCCCCAAATCAGGAAGGACGACCAGCTTTCATGGTCCATGCTCATTCTTTATCGAATCATATGCTGGCTTCATTGCGTGCCTACCTTCAAAGTGCCCCAGGCCGACATCTAGCCCCCTCCACTGTACTGGTTCAAGCAATTGCCGGCCTGGAGAGGTCCCTCCGGAATTACCTCCTAGACCACGAATCGTCATCTAGCCTCCTTTTCCAGCGTGCCTTTAACCCCATATGTTGTGCAGTAGAGGAGGTTGACGCAAATCCCACCCAGCCCGAGCCTACTACTAGAATTGCCACTTTCAATCAGATCCCGGATGGAACATACCAGCCACACCATGACGCTGATCCACAGCTACATGTGGAGTTCAAGAGCTGGACAGCGTTCACACATCACATGGAGGGTATCTTATGTCTGGGCAGAAATAGAGCGGTTTTGGAGCTGAGCCCTAGTGAGACAGGGCACAGATCCATAATCTTTAAGGTGGGCACTGAATCTTAGTGGTAATCCCCCCACTCATCATCACCTCTGATAGATGGGAATAGCTATGCTGTCAGGTCCCACTACCATCCCCTATGCACTCCTCTTCGGAGGAGATAGGTACATGCTCTTCTCACTTTGCCCTGTCCCTGGCTTGCCACTGCATGGCCTCCTATGCTCAGACATTCTTCACCTCCTTGACTCAACGACGCCCTTTATGCCTTTAATCGTTTTCTGCCTTTTACGGACTGGCAGTACGATCATGGACACCCCCCCAGATATTCATCTTCCCATGGTTAAATTAGTTAAGCCATTAGGCCGTACTCGTCAGGCCGGCTCCCAGTGGTGACACCCTTTCAACCTTTTTTTCCAGTCTGACTTTACCCTCGCAGGTGAGTTGCAGTTGCGTCTCTGAGTTTTCAGATGAGAGACTCCAGTTTATAGGCGGACACTTTATGTCTGACTTTCGATCTCGATCACTGCGAAGTAGTCACGTACGAGTTGAGGCGCATGGAAGTGGTTGATCCAGAATGCCAGTCCTTTACTTTCCACTCCTTAATAGCACTCCTGTCATTGGTTGCGATTCAGGGGCTGATTCAACTAGCGATCTTCCACAAGTCCATTCAAACACGCCTGAAACGCTCCAAATCTCCGACTGATGCGATTTCACCCCTGTCATACCGTGAACTTCTTCTGACTACGTTTCTGGACAGAGGATCAGTGGGGAATGTATTTCGAGGGTGGTTTGATCACCACTGCGCTGACAACGTCGTCGGAAAAGTTGCCATTGACACCCAATCCCAAGCATGGCTGTGTCACAAAGCCAAAATCTATGCAGTGCTCGCAGCGCTTCAGGGCACTGTGATACCGGCTTTCTACGGTCTGTACGTGGGGAGGGGTTTTCAAGTGCTCCTGATGCGTGATGCAGGTAAATCGTTGAGCTCATTCTCTATGCTTTCACGTGCCCAGCAGTACGTCGTTCACATCCTCTGCAAGCCATTTCATTTATGCTATGTTCCTAGGTACGATCTGTGGGCAGCTATACTATCCCTCCATCAGGCTGGAGTAAGTCACCTAGACTTACGTCCAGACAACGTAGTTTTATCTCAAACTGGTGTAGTCCAAGTTCTCAATTTCTCTCATGCCACCCTCCATGGGTGCTCTGGTGTTAGTGAATGTCCTGAGCTTCAGGATATGAGGCAGACGTTGCAGATCCCATGAATGCGAGAAGATGGCGGTGGAGTTAATATTTCTTTTTGTTTCATATGATGTGAATTATAAGGCATGTTGCATAAGATAACTTTTTGAGAGATCAGCTGGACCAGTGCTGACTTCCTGAAAAGGTGTACTTTTCAAGACGATAAAATGAGGTCCTTTTTGGGAAGTCAGCGCTACAGACAGCCCTACTCTCACAGAGCTTACTTTTAAACACTGGCTAGGACAATACTGAGACTAGTGACTCAACTTGTGAAACTTATTCTGGTTCCGTAACGCATGCAGTGATCTCTCACAAATCCGTTCCTCCTTGGGCTTATCTCAGAGACCCATGTGACACAGTATCATTCATTTATAGCAATCTTATCCTGGTTATCTTCATATTGTGCTTTTGACTGAACGCTGCAACAACGCTACCATGGATCTCCAAGATGAGCTCTCTTGCCCTGTCTGCATGAAAAGCTTCAAGACTAAGAAGGGCTGCACCACTAACCTCACAACCGCACGCTCATGCTGCTGGTATTGACGTGGCAAGTTGGCACAGCTCTCCCCCGTAGATTTGGATGGAGAGGGTGAAGAAGCCTTGATTTCAGATCTTTGCGATGGCGATGGACAATCAGACCAAATGGAAGATCAGAGGAGCCACATGGATGAATACGTCGTGGCCGCAATGGATGATATGGCAGATGACGATGATCTGTTCAACTTCATTCCTATGCCATCAGCCACACTTGCTACGTTACCCGAAGTCCAGATTGGTGAAGCAGGGCCTGGACCATCCACTGCACGCCATCTGCTGCACAGGGTTCTAGATGACGAAGACGATAGTCGGGTAGAAGACCCATTCCAAGCAGCAGGGTGTGTGATACGGATGAACGAAAATCTACACGAACGCTGGAGAAACCTGTTTGGAAGCGGACTAGATGGGGAGGGTGAGATCACTATGGGAGCCGACACCCCTGCGCCGAACACGTTCTATCCTTTCGCATCCGAGCTTGACTGGCGTGTTGCAGATTGGGTTATTAAAGACGGTCCAGGAAACAATGCATTTGACCAATTTCTGTCCATTCCTGGGGTAAGATTTCTGGATTCTCTGTCGACACTGATGTTCTGACATGGATCCCTCAGGTGAGGCAGAAGTTAGGGCTTTCATTCCAGAATACACGTGCTCTACATAAGATCATCGATGACATTCCCCACAGAGCGGGAAAGTGGCAAACCAAGCATCTGTCCTTCAAGGATCGTCCTGCGGAGAAGCATGTAGTAAGGTTCATAGACGTGATTGAGGCAATACGTTGTCTATGGGGTGATCCAGCCTTATTGCAGAGTATGGTCTACGTCCCAAAGAAGGTATATTCCGACGTTAGTTGCTCAAACAGAGTCTATTCTGAGATGTGGACGGGATCTTGGTGGCATGTAATCCAGGTGTGCAACGATACATTCTCCACTCTCTGAAATAGGTCTCACGCTTACTATCGGACACGTCTCCCTGTCGGCGCAACTCTAGCACCTGTGATACTTGCAACCAACAAAACACAACTTACTCAGTTCACGGGTGGCAAGTCTGCATATCCTGTCTATCTCACTTTGGGAAATCTACCCAAAACTGTATGGAGAAAGCCTTCTCAGCATGCTGCAGTTCTAGTGGGTTATCTTTCGGTGGACAAAATTTGCCGTGACAAGTTGACTAAACAAGAACATCGAGCAAGAAATCAATGTTTATTCCATGAGTCGCACCCCTGAAAGACTTAGGAGAGTCAGGTATCAAGATGACCAGTGGTGATGGTTCGGTTTGTAAAGTCCATCCTGTCCTAGCGTCCTATGTCGCGGACTACCCAGAACAATGCCTTGTTACTTGTTCCAAGTACGGAACATGCCCTAAATGTCAGTGTCCAGCAGACAAGCTGCAGGATATGATCGCACACCCGAATCGAACTCAGAAGTGGATGTTAGGAGTAATAGATGAGGCAAAGAGGACGTCAGCTACGGCATCAGAGTTCCACAAGTACTGCATGGACAGGGAGGCATCTGGAAGTGTTTACAGGCCTTTCTGGGATGGATTTCCTCACACAGACATCAATCTGGCCGTTACACCTGATGTTCTTCATCAGATCTACCAAGGTGTCTTCAAGCATCTAACAAACTGGTGTCAGCACACAGTCGGTCCTGATGAGCTAGACCACCGTATTCGCTGCCTTCCACCTGCATACGGACTGCGTCACTTTAAGAATGGTATCTCTGCTCTCTCTCAAATATCGGGCACGGAGCGGAAGAATATGGCTAAGATTCTCCTGGGTTGTCTCGTGAGTGTTCTGCCCAAGAAGGCCATCGTGGCATGTCATGCGCTTCTCAACTTCATTTACCTTGCCCAGTACAGCACACATGATGATGTCACCCTGGGTTACATGCAGGATGCCCTGAACATATTTAACCTACACAAGACTTATTTCATTGAAACCGGCATACATGACGATCTTAACATCCCTAAGTTCCATTCCTTGCACCACTACATCCAGTCCATCAAGTTTCTAGGTACCACTGACAATTACAACACTGAATTGTTTGAACGACTTCACATCGATTTAGCCAAGGACGGATGGTGTGCCTCCAACCAACGTGACGAGTTTCCACAAATGATCAACTGGCTTACTCGCCAGGAGAAGATGTTCACATTCCAACACTACGTCTCCTGGATGGATTCACAGCATCCCACTAGTCCTCCTTCCAAATCACTATCTCACAACGCCGCCGGTAACCTGATATCACTTCCTAAATATCCTACTCAACCTCGTCAATTGATCAACGTCATTGCAGAGCGCCATCACGCTCCAGGATTTTCAACTGCCCTCAAGGACTATTTAAACCGCATCATGGGGAATCCAACAACCTTTCGCGTTGCATCTTTGAACACGCTACCTTTTGCAAGGTTAGATGTCTATCACACTTTGAAATTTCACCCTCCAAGTCTAGAAGACGGTGAAGAGGAATGTGATGTTATAAAGGCTGCTCCTGCCTTCAAGAAAAGAGCAGGCCGCTTTGACAATGTCATAGTTCTGCACACTGACATTGCAGAATCCACCGGTCTTGAAGGTAAGCTTCCTGGTAAGCTTGCAGTCTCATGTTGACATTTTTTATGTCAGGAACACGCATTGGACATGTGAGGGTGATTTTCACCTTGCCATCAATGCTAGACTACGGCCTGGGACCATCACCAGTAATCTGGCGAAAAACCCCTTTGACATATATTGAATGGTACACTGGACTGAAACCAACAGCAGAACCGTATCACAACATGTACACTCTCAAGCCTCTGTACCGTGCCGATGGTCAACGATCCGGTTCTATCATTCCTTTAATGAGCATTAGGCAGAGTTGCATGTTAACACCTCTGTTCAGAAGGTCTGCAGATATCACATGGACCACTGATAATGTTTTAGATGAATGTGGGACTTTCTTGGTGAACAACTGGCAGAATATGTATTCATACAAAACTATTTGGTAGTAATAATACGGGTTACAAGTTTCTGTGACTCTAAGGTTTCTTTCCAATGCTCTGTGACACTCTGTGACACTCTGTGGCACTCTCTGACACCCTGGGAAAATGGAATATTCCCAGGATAATGTGAGAGCCAAAGTGTTTTTCCTGATGTTGTTAAGCAGGAGCCCGGTGTCACAGTGTCTTGTCGTTCACAAACCACCACACTTGCGCACCCTGGAAAAAATGCAGGGAATGAATTCCTGCAAACAATATCTACGGCTTTAGATCCCCAGGCCCAGGCTGCAATAACTGAAGAGAGGAGCACCCATTCTATGCAAACCACACAGATTCTTAGTCTCATGAGCCAGGTACGCGATGCCCAGTCCACCATCGAGGTCCTCCACATGTGTATTTCTGATCTTAAGCACAAATACAATAAAACTATGTGAAAGCTTGACAAGGCCGAAATAATGGCTTACATCAATGATTCCCATGCGACCAAACCAGTTCGTCCTGCCACTGAGCACACACTCTGCCGCCAAGAAATTCAATACAAGGATGGTGGCCATGCCATAATATGGGTTGGGAGCAATAAGTCGGATCATGCAGGTGATTCACCAGGCACCGTGCAATTCACACGAGAGTCTAGCACAGAGGTGAAGGAGAAAATAGCCTTGGAGTAAATGTGCATGTCCTTGTGAATCTAGAGATGTCTAGAGATATACCCAGAAGAAATGGACTCCCCGCTCTCTCCTTACTTTGTGTACATAGGTTTTCATTTAATAACCTTGGACTTTTGAGCAGTAATAAAAATGTTTGCTAAAAAAAACTACAAAGATGAGGCAACTGCCTCGTAACGAGTTACTCGAGTGTTCCTATCTGAAGAAAAAATTCTACTCTCAAGGCCATCCCAGATGGCATCCAATCCTGTCAGTTTCCACAGCAGCATGTAAACGGTTCGAATTTCATTCAGCCCAATCAGGCGGGTGCGAAGATTGTGCAGTCATACACAATCTTCCAATAGCTCCGCTCTCCTGGAGTGATCCCAACCAGGCAGAGGGAGGTGCAATTGCCCAAACAAAGTGCAAATGATGTGGTTACCCCATTCAGCTGTCTGCCGATATGAAAGGACTTGACGATCGAAAGCCAGAATATTGTCATGCTCAACTGGGTTGCTGGGAAGGCAGCTGCAAACCGTCAAGGGTACTCAAATACGTTCACCAATCCCTGAACAGCCATGAGGGAAGGCTGAGTCAGTGATGAGGTAAAAACCCTCTGGGGTTTTGTGTAAAAGTATCTTGTATATTGCTTTAGTGTTGCACGAGTCATTCCACCCCCCTGGTGCATTCAGTTTGCATGTGAGGATCTCACCTGGATGAGGATCAGCATGAATAAATCATAGATGTGTGTGTTCTCACCAGTAGGAGCAAATACAAAAACATTGGTGATGAGTCGAGCGTGGAGCCAACCATTATAGGTTGAGTTTGCGAACTCAGGATCAGTGGCCTCCCAGAGGTCTAAATTCAGCCCATCCATTGACCCAAACGCACCCATAAGCAGGGGGTGACGATGGACAACTAACTCATTCAGACGTCCAAAATCGTCACCCTGGGACCAAACAATGCGAGCTTCGGGAATAGATTGAAGGGTTGATAATAAAATTGAGAGTGAAAATCAAAGATAACGATGTATAGTTGCAGGAACCAATGCGAAGACGAGTGAGAGGGAATGAGAAGGCACAGTGGTAGTGAGGTGATGAAGAACCAGTGCTAATGCTCCAGCTGCATCTAGGGAGCGGCGGTGGAGGCGCGGAACACTTCTTGAGTTTGTATCAGGCCATGGTATTGTGCCACTAACCCAGGCCACTGAAAAACCAGCATCCAGGACATAATGAAAGGTTTTGATGTCAAGGCCCATGACAGTGATGAACACCTTGTCACAGCCGCTAGCATACAGCTGCTGCCAGGGAGTGCCCCTGCGAGGGTTTGGTAAAAGGTCAGGTCGACACAAGTAGTGTTGCATGATGCGCCAGCGTTTGGTTCTGAGACAACATGATTCGAGGATGCCTAACCCAAGGAGGGCCACACAGGCCAGGAGCTGTTGGTGATGGTAATGGTCACTTTCATCCTCATCCTCTTCAGCAATGAGAAGGGCAGCAATGTCATCCATGATGAATAATAATGTGTTATTATTTTATTACTATTAGTAGTATTTGTCCTACGGTCTGGGAAGCCACATTACAGCCGTTTGTAATGATCTTGGCACTTTTTGAAAAATTTTGATTAAAAGAAATGATATGGACTTAGTGAAAATTTCTGTGCTCTACCTAGTATCTCATGAAATACTGCATGGATTAACATGGTTATAGAGGGAAAGTTGTACTGTTTCTTAAGGGCTATCCACTTCTATAATTACATTTGGACAATATTTAGTATTTGGTGACTTGTAGATGAAACAAAAGGTAAACCAGTACTTTTTGACACCCAAAATGACATTGTCAAATTATGGCATCAAATGAGCTCCTATGAAAAAGATTGTAGAGAGAAAATTGTTCACTTTTTCAAGGGCTAAAAGTACATATACCGTGTTTTTCTTTATTTTTGTCCTTTGAGGCAATATTTCATTTGTGCTATGTTTGTCCATGTTACGCTTGAAATGCCACAAGAATCATAGGACAAAAATAAAGAAAAACACGGTATATGTACTTTTAGCCCTTGAAAAAGTGAACAATTTTCTCTCTACAATCTTTTTCATAGGAGCTCATTTGATGCCATAATTTGACAATGTCATTTTGGGTGTCAAAAAGTACTGGTTTACCTTTTGTTTCATCTACAAGTCACCAAATACTAAATATTGTCCAAATGTAATTATAGAAGTGGATAGCCCTTAAGAAACAGTACAACTTTCCCTCTATAACCATGTTAATCCATGCAGTATTTCATGAGATACTAGGTAGAGCACAGAAATTTTCACTAAGTCCATATCATTTCTTTTAATCAAAATTTTTCAAAAAGTGCCAAGATCATTACAAACGGCTGTAAACCAGACATTTTTTTTTATTAAGAGTCCGAAAGGGTCAAATTTATGATATGTTTTATTATTTATGCTGCGGATATAGGTCCCATGTTTGACCAAAACGTCTATAGCCCTAATCTAGTACTATGACCAATTGGCCGTGTGGGGCCAAGTGTAGTGAGGTCTCAGCCTCCTTCATGATACACATAAAAATTCCATAAAGTCTCTGCAATCCTTTCTTCATAGAACTTTACATCCCATGCTTCACAGGATTATTGCTCCTGTGCACAGGTCCCAAACCTAAGTATATAGAAATAACTACAACTACATATTTGTCATCCACTAGCCGAGCCAGTTGCCGAGCGTTGAGAACCAAAAGTCGATTCGTAAAAATGGGCTGAGTAAGGTATCAAATCCTGAAAGTTGGCGAGAAAGTATAGTAGACAAATGTTTAGATCAAAAAAAATTCCGATGAAAGGGCTGGGGAAAATATCCCACCAAAAGGTGAAGAAAACGAACGTATCAAGGTATATCTTCAAAAGGCGACGCCTCGCGGAACGGCAACGGGTATCCGCGGGAGGCCGCTATTGGCACCGAAGGAGGAACTCATAAGGCCGCTTGGCATTCGCATCCTGGTCTGCGCGCCAAGCGATGAGTGCGATGCGGTACGATAAGCCATGCCTGTTCCCGTGCGAGGTTTTGGCTTGACACCATGGTCCTCGACTGCCGTCGAACGCGGCAACGACTGTGATGGCGCCAGGAGAGATGAGTCTGAGTATCGGGGTCCAGATGCTGCGCGGAGACGCTGCTGGCCGCTGAGGTGCCTGCTGTAGCCGCCAGACAAGGGTTCCTCCCTGGGCTGCCATGTCGTCGAGGTTTTCGAGGTGAGCCGCAGGGGTCGCGGGGTTGTTGGGGGTAGAGAGATGACAGAATGCTCACGGCCAGCTGAAGAGGTGGACGAGGCAGAAGAGTAGGCCCTCGATCTCGCAAGCGATGGTCGGGTCGGGGTAACACCCAACTTTGAGAGGTTTTGACAGGGAATGGACGTGGTGGGTAGAGGTGGGAGCGACTTGCTGGTGTCCATGAGTTTGGGTGACAGGACGTCCTCAGTGTCCTTGGGTGTGACGGGCAGCTGGATGCTGAAGCTGGATGCGGTAGAGGAGGCGCGGGACATTTCGGGAACATCCTTCGCACCGAGGGACGTCTCGGATATAGTCCGAGAAGTCAGCGAAATATGAGACGCGTGTTCGGGTATGTTGAGAGAGAGCGAAAAAGTCGAACCAGCACTGCTCGTGCTCGCCCGGCTGCCTGTGGCTCGCTTCTGCCAAGACGTTGGAGGCAACGACGAGCGCCCTTTTGGCGTTCTTGTGCTCCGACTTGTTGTACGATCCAAGTCGCTGCCATCATCCTCCACGCGGGAGGAACTACCAACTAATCGTGATGATGGATGAGAGGTTGAGCGGAGGGATGAGACAGAGGGATGCCGAGAGAGATTAAGGGATGATAGACGGCGTGTGAGGGCTGAAGGGGCATCCTCGTCCTCGCTGAAAGGGGTTAGTATAAGAAGAATTCCCGAGAGAGAGTCACCAACCTGTCACTCCAGCCCAACCCAGTGGTGAGTCCGATTCCGCCACGTAACAGTCGGCCATCCCGATGTCGATTCCGACGTTTGGGAGTATCTCTCTCATCTTTCAGGGCGCCTGATCGGGACGAGCCTGGAGAAAACAGCACCAATGAGTCTTGGAATAGATGGGGAAAGGGGAACGATGTACCTGTGGGAGCAACGCTTACGATACTTCCAGGACGAGCGTCCGACGACGGTTCGGAACGAGGCAAAAGTTTTGAATGTGGCGACAAATGGCCATGGCGAAGCATCAAGTTGCTGAAAATCTATTAGAACGGGGAAAACCGAACGAAACAAAGACAACTCACGGTAATGGGGTATGGAGGTCGAGACTGGAACCTGAATCACTCTCACCGCCTTCTAACTGCCTCTCCAGTCGTGCCTCCATATCAGAGTCGAGGTCTGGGTCTCCGCCCTGAAGCCCGAGATGGACGTCGTAATCTGATGCCAAGGATACGTCTCTCCACGGCTCTCCTGTGGAGTACGAGTCACGCGAAGGCCGAGGTGCGTCATTCTGTTGAGGAACAGCCAGGAGGACGTCGTTGGGACTATCGCGGAATCCAGAGCCCTTCCTGTGCCGGGACCGAGACCGTGAGCTATGACGGGACAGTCGACGCCGGCGTGGGGTGGCAGACAGGATGGTCGTGATATCGGGACTTGGAGATCTCACGGTGGGTTCAAACGGTACCGAAAATGTTTGTTTGAGGAACTCCGAGTGCGAGTTGCGATTTTCTGGCTCAAAGCCGTCAACGTCGTCTTGCAAAGCAGGTAGGTCGCGCATGTCAATTGATGAAATGGATTCGTTGGGGCGTGACAACGAAGCCCAGTTTGGTCTATGAGAGGGGATGGATGCAACGAGATCGAGAACCTTTTCGACATCGTCGTCATCGATATCGCCGAGGGCCATAGTGGACATGCGTCCATCGGAACTGCCGATATGAGCTGAATCCTCCTCAGAGATTGAGTACGGGCGGGAATCGGAAAAAGAGGCCAAACCTGGCGATTGGGGCAGGAGTGGGAAAACAAAGTTGGAGCGAGGTGAGTGCGTGGAATGTGTGGATGCTACGGATTCCTTTCTCGTGTGCAGGGCGAAGGAGGCAAGTCGGCAAGCAGAGGCAGCTGTGCGCACACTAGCGATCGTTGTCGTGGAGTTTCGTCTCGATGTAGGGGGGGAAGAATTGGCAGACGCAATGGAAAACTTTGAGGCACGAGAGGAGCGAGCCGTGGACAAAAAGAGGAGGGTTTCTTCTTGTGAAATTGGAGAAGGGCCGGGAAGCGGAGGCAGAGGGATGGCCGGTGGGAGAGAAGGGGGCGGGTTCGTTGGAGGGTTGGAGGGGGTTACAGAGGGATGAGGGGACGGGGGTATGTGGGTTGGTGGGGTTGGGAAAGATTGGATAAGGATAGGCACGGGAGTTCGTTTTGCATGCTGTCGTTGGAGTGCAGACGTTGTGGGGGATGTGATTTTAGTCGTCGTCGTGGACGTCGTCGCGAGCAGTGAAGTGTTCCTGGCAGGCATTGGCGGGACAAAAGGAAGAGAATTAGGAAATGTTTATTAATAAAGTGCCACCAAAGACAAGAGTCGAAGACGACGACGACGATGACAACCACGACGACGACGATGATAACGACGACGACGACGATGATAACGACGACGACGACGACGACGACGACGACGACGACGACGGTGAGAAAGGAGACCTTGGCCAATTAGTGTTAAGTTACCGGCAAATAGACCTGACAAATTTCTTCGGCATCGTTCACAAAAGGACCCCGAAAAACACGTGACTGGAGCATAACAAGGACCCCGGCTTATCCCTATAAATGTTAGATCCGATTTGGGCCCAAATTCAAAAAATATGTCCCGGCGATTTTTTTGCCCAGAGGGCACTTCATGTCTGGATGAGGGATCTGGTCTTCTTAAATGCCGAAAATTTGTCTGGATGATGGATCTGACATGGCAAAAACTATATAAAAAATCCTTAATGCCATGACAGGAGGTATCTATAGAAAATACTAGTCCATCTCATCATCCTCCTGCCTCCCACTACACTTCTGAGACTCCTTAAGCACTTTGGCCAATGGCATTTGATACTTCTGCAATGCCTTGAAGATGTCAGCATCTTTTTTGCCCAGTTCAATCCCAGTCTGTGTTATGAGGGGGGGAGAAATTACTGTGAGGAAGCATATGGGTATTAAGAGTGCAAACTGCTTCGTTTGGAAAACGGTGGTGGTTTCAGGGATTGAGTGAAACTGGCAGCCATACATGTGTTCAAAGAGCTGGACAACCATTTTTGACATGGTGAACACATTCATGCACTCGGACACAGCCATGTGCTTTCCATTTTTTCCAGCCATCTTGTGATACAATACACACACTATTTCTGTCACACATGAGTTAGGATCACAGACAACATTGCAAATTTACCCTGGCAGAGCATGAGCATTCTGTTGTCTGCAAGAACAAGCCCGTGGTCTCCAACATGCAGAGGCCGAAGTATTGTGATCCGAGCATCGGCAATGTTGTCAATGCATGGAATATTTGCTTTGGAGAAGAGTTGGCGGTGACGGCTAGCTGCCTGATCAAAGATATGACAAGTCAACTTGTGGTGTGCAAAATGAGTTGTGTCGTAGGGCTCCTTCCCCTTTACATCAACACCACAGCTAAAGTGACGGACAAGGCATGCATCAGATGGGTAGAATTCTGTGTACGGGTCTAAGATAAGGATTTTTGTTTTCCAGTTCTCAAGTTTTCTTGGATTGATCACGAATGATCCTGCTTCTGCTGCTTGACACGCATACCATGCTGCCATACTCGACCGACCAAGTCCAGTTGGACCACACACAGATTTGTCACTGGCATTAGTGATCTCAGTCTTTTGGCGTTTTTTTGCTGGCTCAATAAAAGATGGGACAAGCCACATCTTGTCTGCACCTTCTTTCACTTTGTCACCAGCACCTGATTCCCTATCTAGTGTCATTTCAGATGGGTTTGTGGGTTCAATGTTGAGGAGATTACTGATATGAGGTCGGCAGTAGGCAGGTGAGATGGTAATGGCATTTTGGTCACTATTTTCACTCTGATTGACAGTAGGCTCAGGTGCAGTGGGAGGCGATGACCTAGGGTTATCAACCTTCTGACCATATGTTAGTGACAGAACATCCCTGGGAAGGTAAAGTCACTAACCTCTTGACTTGCATTATGGGCAAGGGTTATGAACCATGACATTCGGTGCTTAGCGCGTTCTGTGTCTCTCCATAATGAATCCCCAAACACAGCATGTGCCATTGTATTTGCCACGCACATCAGACAAGAAAAACTGTCCATCTGACAACTGTGTTCCATGCTGTCACCAGCCACCTGGAAAGATTTGTGAAAGTGGGCACGAACCCATTGTTGCACGTTGGCCAGAAAAGCTGTCGGAGCAGGGTATTTACCAGCTAGCGAATTACCTGCAACACTGTCAGTGAGGCAAGACGTATGGATGATGACGGTACAGACCATACTGAATTATACCCTTTTCAAAGTCAATGCAGGCAGCTATTTCATGGTTCCCACTGACAAAGACCCCCATGTATACTTGTTTGAGCCCAGCTTGGACACACGCCTCAAGTCTTTTGAGACTGGGTGGTAAGTCCTGATAGCTGTATGCTTTGTTCTCCAATGCTCTAGCAAAAATCTTCCAGAAATGTGGCAGACGAATGGCAACCTTTGCAGCAAGAGTGGGGTCTTTCTGGAGTTGCTCCTGCAGGTGATGCATCATCATGTCCATAATGGTATCACAGAGCCAGCAATTGCTGAGCAACTGGGCCAGGACATGTGTCCCCTTGCTGCCAGCCCGTCACAGAGCTGAATTCCAACTGATTGACCCAAGAATGTTATTGACTTGAATCCGAGGAAGAGTTGGATTGTGCTTTGATTCACTTTTAAGCCATTGTAAGCTTTGTCACCAATCCTTCTGTTTCTTGATGATTCTTGACATCTCCTTCCAGTACGAAACAACCCATAGTGGAAACCGATCTTGACCATTATTGAATTGAACATCTGGTATTGACTTGGCACCATCAAGCCATGCTTGAGGCATTGCCTTGTTAAGTTCCACAAGGAACTCCTGAGTAGGAATCGGATGCTTGAATAGGCTTGTAAAGTCTTCTCCAAGATGTAGATGACTGAACCATGTGTTAATTCTAGTGGTGATGAAACTTTCCAACTGGGAAGCAAGCTGGAGATCAATGAATTTAAGTACAGGTAAGTCCTCTGACAGCATTCCTTCATGGATTGAGTCTGGGAATTGCCCGTTGCAGCTGAATTCATTGCAAATGTAAGTTGGTACATTCTGGTATAGCTTGCCTTTTCTGATCCATTCTGTTGAAAGAAACTTTGGCATAGTGTCGGGATCAATATCAAGGACTGTGTTGGTTTGGTGAGACATATCTGAGACTGGAAGCCTGAGGATCTCTTCTAAGAGCAATTTTTTCCATTGTAATATTGCAATCTACACTAGTATACATATGGTCTGCCGACACTTGGCATGTTGACCATGTCCGGATATGAATCTGACATTTCTGAAATTTGGGAACCATGTCTGGACAAAATGTCTGACCTTCACATAATTTTGCCTGCCCATGTCTGGATGAAAATCTGACATTTTGACCAAATATCAATTTTTTTGTCTGGATCCGGGATCTATCTTTAGTACAGATAAGCTGGAGTCCTGCATAACAACATTTTGGAGCAGTACTAGTACTAGTCCCAAGTAGTGGTTACATAAGGGTAAGATTGTTAGGTGTTCTTGCATGTCATAATCCAAAGGAAAGCATTGGCCCTAGGCTCTAGGTTAACATAAATATTGCATTCCGAGACATTCTGCAAGTGTTACTAGTTGGCACTCATTGGCCTGGAGAACACTAATCGCATGAGGGAGAACTTTGTGCACTGTGCAGTCTGTAAAATCAAGCCAATGAGAACATGTGTGATTTACCATAAAAACTGATTTACTGTAAACCTTGTGGTTTAGGGCCAACATGGTCGAGGGCTGTTGAGTCACCAGGTCAGTGTACACTTGAGTGCTCTGTGCTAGGGACGAGCCTGTTGAATTGCCAGAATTGAAATCCCAGAGGATGAGTTTCTGTCCGTGGATGTAGGCAACCTCCTGTACTAGGTCATTGTAGTGGCCATAGGGAGGACGCAGAAAGGCAGGTTTGATGCCAATAATGTGCATGAGGGCTTGTTTGACATGCCAACTGTAAGAAAATAGGTAAAGTAGATGGGGTGTCAGTGCAAGAATGTGGTGGCAGCTTACAATTCGTTGTGGATCTGGTCCCAGCTCAAATCCAGATGTGGGAGGCAACCTGGTGTCGTGAAGAGGTGATGAGAATGGGTGTGTTGGACTGAAAAGTCAAATGATTCACCTGGTGACTATGATTGTAGGCATACTTGACTCTCTTGACATTGTCCATGCTGTAGATACAACCATCTGGAAGAATGCAGGCATGAAATCAAGCAGACATGGCATAGATCTAGCTGCCTACAGTTGTTCCCATTGAAGAAGAATGTGCACTTTGCACCCGCTGCAACCAGTGTTTTTGAGATGTCCTGGAAGGATGGTTATAAAGTATGGGAAGGGGGGATGGTATGCACATAGAGATAAACATATGGACCATCATTGAATGTCAAAGCAGCAGTGTGGGCGACAGTGCATCTTGTGATGACTTCAGCTAGAGCAGCACAACTATCAAGGGTAGTGTTTGACAAGTTGGAGAGAGGAACAGTGCTGACAGCAGATGCAGCAAGGCAGAGGATGGTGAAAAGGATCATATTTCACTACAGGAAGTGCATCCTTGAATGAACAGTTGGTGGTGGTGTCATGTCATATATGTCACGCAAACAAGCTGTTGTTGCGCCAATGCTGACAATGATGAGCACTTTACACTGAGCCACACAATCCTAGTGGAATCCGATTGGAATGCTCAGACTCCGAGGAATCAGAGTAGATTCCAAGTGGAATTCCACCCAGCCAAATTATTAACTCCATCACCTAAAATTTCATTCTGAGTTCCAATAAATTCCCAGTGGATTCCACGGAATCCATGGAATCCTACAGAATTCCATGTAAAGTTTGATGCACCCACCACTCAAGACCCAATGAGGAAAACATGAGAAAAATTTTATTTATTATTATTACTATTAATATTAACAATAATAACTATTTAAATAAATAAATATTTAATGGGGGTGGATAAACCCACAAATACAACAACAGGTTGTACGGCTTATATATGGCTGCGCTCATGCATGGACCATTGCACACATGTGCAGAGTGTGAGTACGTCTCCATCAACTATTCTCAACACTGACAACAATGCCCAAGACTCGATCTAATGTCAATACGACCCGAAGTGGCCATGCCTGTGCTGCCTCACCCCTCAAACTGAAGAGAAGCCAAATGAAAAAGCATGGCAGCCAGATGAAAAGCCCAGCTAAAGCAACCAACAACCAACCAGAAGCTAAACCAAAGAAGAAAAATGGCCAAAAGTGAGTCCAAAGTACCTGTTTTCATTAACTAATGACATAATTTACATGCAGGATGACATCTGTAAAACATTTAAGCAAGGATTCAGCCGCAGATGTAGCAGAGCCACCTACCCATCTCACCAGGTAAATTTTTCATTTTCATTTACACACTGACACTTATTATTGTTGCAGGACCAAACACATGTTGCATGACAGTGGCCTCACCATTGCACCGCCCATATGGACCCATGCTGCTGCCCTTGGACCTCCCACCTCTCCCCAAATCTCACCCTTGACTGGACAACAACGCTGATCTGACCAGGCACCAGCCATAACCTGTTCTGCAATCAGGACCATTGCAAGATGTGATAATGAGGGGGAATAGTGTTGCCGAAGTTCAGTTCGGTCCGGTTCCGACCCTTTTTGGCGGAACCGCGAACTGAACTTCGGGTCCGGTTTGGCGCATGGCCAAACCTGGACCCGGATGGCATTGAACCGTTTCTCCGCGTTCGGTCTGGGTTCAGACGCGGTCTGAACCCCGGACCGAGGTGGGCTCACCCCATGAGCTCCGTTCTCCTCACGAATGGCAGGCACGTATCAATTGATACGGCGCTACACTTCGCGAGGTAGTTGGGCTGCGGGGGAGCCGTCCGGCGCTGCTGCTGCCGCCGCTGTCACTGCTGCCGTTGCTGCCGCTGCCGGCGCTGCTGCTGCTGCCGTTGCCGTTGCCGCTGCCGGCGCTGCTGCTGCTGCCGTCACCGTTGCTGCTGCCGGCGCTGCTGCTGCTGCCGTCACCGTTGCTGCTGCCGGCGCTGCTGCTGCTGCCGTCACCGTTGCTGCTGCCGGTGCTGCTGCTGCTGCCGTCGCCGTTGCTGCTGCCACTGCTGCTGCTGTCGTGGCCGTTGCTGCTGCCGCCGTTGCTGCTGCCGCCGTTGCTGCTGTTGCTGTTGCTGCTGCTGCCGGCATTGCTGCTGCTGCTGGCCGTCATAGTTGTGGTTGCCGTTGTTGTTGCCGCCGCCGCTGGTGATGTTGGATGGCTTTGGCTGTTGCCGCTGCCGCTGCTGCTGCTGCTGCTGCCGTTGCTGCCGGCGCTGCTGCTTCCGCTGTTGCTGCTGCTGCTGGCCGTTGCCGTTGTCGTTGCCTGGTTGCCGTTGCCTTTGCCGTTGCCGTTGCCGCCGCTGGTGGTGGTGGTGGTGGTGGTGGTGGTGTTGCGGCTGCCCCGCGTCCGTTGGCATTGCGTTGGCGTTGGCATTCATCTTGTGCCAATGTGGTTGTGATGTGGTCGCAGTCGAGTTGCCTGCCGCAAATAACATTAGTAAAGTTAAGAAAAAAATGGAAACTTACCTTTGAACACAACACAATTTGTGTTGTGTTCAACCCGCGTTGAAGTTGCTGTGTTGCGTGAAAGGTCACGGCCGGTCACATGATGCCGTTTAACACGAAATAGTAAGTAAAGAAATACGAAACACAAATGAAATCAATACCTTAAAAATATCCGCGTTCGCGGTTTGAACGCGGTTTGGAGCCGTTCAGGAAATCCGGCAGGCCTCGAAACCCGGAACTGAACCCGCGGTCCGGTTCAGCACTTGGCTGAACTTAGACCGAACTTAGGGTTCGGTTCGGGGTTTGAACCGGGTTCGGCTAGGTTCGGAACCGAACTACGGCAACACTAAAAGGGAAAGTCAGGAGGGCAGCAAGGAGAGTGGCCAAGAGAGCAGTGCCGAGGAGAGGGAGAGATCTAGTGAGGAGGATCACAAGGACCACAAGGACCATGAGGACCACGAGGACAAGGACAAGGATGGTGACCAGCAAGATGATGGAGGCAAGGCCATCAATGGTCATTGTGCTGTTGCCCCCAAAGGGTCCGTGGTGGGCTCCTTTGCCCATCAGCAAGGTGACAGTGATGAGGTTGGTGGTGGCAGCAGTGCCAGTGCCCCCAAATGACCCAGGGTGGGCGCTGTTGCCCACCAACAGGATGGAAATGATGAATTTGATGATGGCCATGGTGCTGTTGCCCCCAAACAACCCAGGGCAGGTGCTGTTCACAGAATGTTACACAGAACAGAAGAAAATCTGCCTTGGATCGCACAAGTGGCTCAGGAAACTCAGCCTCATGATCAGGAAGCTGTTGAACCCACACGACTTGTTTAGTGAGCCAGTGCTGTGCATAGCTTGAACGAGTTCTTTTTTTCCTCTCCTCACTTTCATGATGAAGTAAATAATAATATTAAATTGCATAAAGCATGTTACATGTGGTATAAGACATATAGCATATGTTGAATTGATAAGCTCACCTCTCACCATAGCAACATAAAAAGTAGAAAAAATAAAACTACAGAGCATGTCTTGAGTGTTCATCAACCTCCTCTCCCACTATCATGTCTTCTTTGCTTCATCATTATGCAATATTCTCAGCCAAAAGAGAGAGCAACACATCAACTGTCAAATACAACTGTCTTCAAACAGTATGATAACAATTGACTTACATTTGCTCAACCCTACTCCTCCATAACCTTGCTGCACAACAGATGATAACATGAAGACAGCTGTGCTTGAGTGGGCCAATGTTACATATGGCATGAACAAAGTCTTGTTTTCATCATTGGATTTTTATTTGTATGATTATTACGAACATCAATAAGTGATTTTGCTTGAAATATATAATTAGCATATAATATATACAGAGATATCACATTGAATTATATGTTTAAGTGAAAATATCATTATATTATCTGAGTTACACTAATTTCTGCTTAAATGACTGATATTTCTATATATAGTAACAGTGGTCACATGTGACTATGACTCCTGTGATCACCTCAAAATTTAGCATATATAGTGTAAAATTACCTTATATGGTTAGACTGGTCACATGTGACTGTCATCATTATGATCAGTAAAAAATTTACTATATAATATCAAAAATTGCCTTATATGGTTAGATTGGTCACATGTGACTGTTACACCTGACCTGAAATGATAATATTAGTCAGCAGTTCGATTTTCAGCTGATTCTGATAAGAATTGAGACCAGTATGAATATTTTGAATATAATTGAAAGGTAATTTGTCTTTTTTGCAACAACTCATATTTGGATGCTTATGTAAGCTTGTCCACACATGGCCCAACTGTATCTGATTTTTCAGTATCAGAAGTAAAATCATATCTCTTGCCCAAAAAGTTTTTCTCTATAGGCGATCAACTTTATTAATTAATCAATTAATTAATTAATTATGAACCCTCACCCAACCAGGTCTCATAAAGAACGAGTCTTTTAATAAATTAAAAGAACTCGTAATTGAATCATTTTACAGCTCCTCGATTTTATTGTGTGGAGACCATCTGTGCTTCTTGTGGAGTGGTGATTGCTTGGGTCAAGTTTGCCAAGTCTGAATCACCTACCAAAATCCTCAAGTTTCTGCAGAGTGTTTATCCAACACCTGCATCATGGCCATCATATATTGCCTTCATAAGTAGCTGGGAAATATGGAAGAACACCACCCGATTTATAGTTGATTCTTATCACTATGTCAATCATTGAACTGAAGATTATCTTTGTTGTACATGGTGCAATCCTGCTCCACTGAATGGTTCTGCACAAAACTTGGTGGTTGTAGAGAATGATAGGCATGGAAGGCCACACTATAAGTGGGCATTCAATACTCAGGTAATGTGTTCAAATATATTGGTAAAAAGACATTACTTAACTTGGATTTCTAGGCATGTGAGCAGCTGAATGCATGGTTGGCAGGATATGAGTCAGTTCTCAAGAAAATGACTATTGGTAACTTTGACTGGTTCATGCACACTATGCTGTTTCTTCACACAGAACGAGTGATAAACAGGCAACAAGCACAAGTAGAATCAGCTATGGATGATGATGATGATGATGATGATGATGATGATGATGATGATGAAATTGATATGGATCAGTAATTAGCAATTGAATTGTATATTTATTTATTCTCATCATATATGAGATGTCTAACCAGAACAATTAAGTGAGCAAATTTTCAATATTTGCAAGACATCAGTTGGACTCTGCTCAAACTTTTGGCTACTCAGTCCAACATAGACTCAACTATGAATATGAATATACATTTAGGACTTAGAATGAATATCACCTATAGATCAAAATGAATGCAGATGGATCTGATGCCAAGCTGGGCCAAGAAGATGAGTGATGAGATAATGAACAGTCAAATATTGTAGGGCATTTCTGAAATAATGGAATACTACTTGGGAAAATATGCATTAGTAGGCTTGGACAGTATGCACAGTCACAAGTGACTGTGCATACTAAAGGTTGCATGACGAGTCATGCAGCCTTCTCCAGAATTGTTCACTTCTTATTGTGTAAACCAGATCAATGAATGCTTGTAGTTGCAAGATTGATCATCCATGATGAACATCCCAATATAGGCATCTGAAAGCTGTTGATCCGGTACAGTCCAATTACTTCTCAGTGATGGCTTGTTGATCATCTTGTGTAGGAGCAATCTTGCTTCTTGTGGTCTTGTGATTGGTTGGCCAAGTGTGAAAATATGATGAATAATCAGGTAGTCAATTGGATGCTCAAGAGAATAAATATTTTAAATGGGATTCACTCAGACTCCACTCAGACTCCACTCAGACTCCACTCAAAAGTCCTACCAAATATGGAGCATGGGAAAATATTGCCTAATTTGGTTAGCATACCCATTGTATACCTGATTCCATATATAGTGTCAGAATTGTTTTATTTATAAAATTGAGTGAGAAAAATGCAAATAAGTTGAAAAAAGCTGGTGCTTTTCAAAAACTCGGCAGGATTCTGAGCAGATTCTGAGCAGATTCCTCATGATTCCTTGTAAATAAGCATACCCATGAAAACCAATGAAAATCTGAAAAAATGACCATTCTGAGTGGAATTCACTCGGAATCCGATCGGAATATTAAAATTGCTAGTGCTCTACAAAAAAAGATTCCATTCCACTTGGAATCCATAGGAATGTGTGGCTCAGTCTAAAGTGTTGCCATGTTAAGGATTGTCAAAATCCTAAAACTGAAGGGATAGTGTTACCGCAACTATGACTAGTAGTCGACTAGTAGTCATAGTCGTAGTTGGTCATAGCTGAGTTGATAACTGACTCAACTATGACTATGACACCAACTATGACTACGACTACCTGATTTGGTCAAGTCGATAGCTGGCGGCTAAGTCCAGACCCCGTTTTCCTTTTCTTTCTTCAACAATCTCATTCATGACATGACCAAATGAAGTCATCGCAAGGACAGCGACAATGAGTCCTCCAAGTCCTCGGGAAATGCCTCATCTCTGGCTACCTCATCATCTGAACTCCCTGCCCTTATGCATGCCAAAAAGCAAGCCGCGATGAAGAAGGCCGAGCGTGCCAAGAAGAAGGCCAAGAAACGTCAACCATCTCCCGCTCCTATGCAGTCAGCAGCCCTGTCAGAGTCAGCAGCCCCATCTGCTACTGCCGCTACTGGGCCCAGTTAGCCCGCATCTGTCAATGACCTCATAGGCTCGGTCCAATTCAAAATGGCTGCACACGATATCTGGCACTTCTTCATGAAGGGGAGTATCAAGGAGAAGATCCGAACGATATGTAAGGCCTGTCAGTGAGTGTCTTCCCCCTTTCTATTGATTTCTGTACACTAATTATCTACCTACAGGGCATGCCGTTCTGCCGATCTGAAGTTCCTCGCCCTCAACATCAACTATACCTTTGCCCCTGCCACAGCTAACCCCAATCTCCATGTCCACCTCGAGAAGTACCATGAGGACAAGTACATCAAAGCCTGCAAGGAGAATGGCTGGTTGATGCAGTTGCTGAAGCAGAAGATCCATGAGGAAACCGCTAGCCTCAGACAATCTACCCTCGACTCTAACCTTCAAGACATATCATCATCTGGCCATCCCACCTTCACTCACGCTGCCCTCCTTCGTGCTTTGATCAACTTCCTTGTTGCGGATGATCAATCAATCAATATCATTGAGTGTTGGGAGTTTTGAGATCTCCTCCTCCTCCTTTGTTCCGACCTTCAAGACAAAGACATCCCCCACTGCACAAAGTTGCGTGAGGCAATCATTGCAGCCTGGGAGTCCCACTTCAAGGCCCTGCGGCTCAAACTCGCCAACGCTGTAGGGAAGGTTAGCTTTACCACGGACCTCTGGTCTGACAAGAATCTTCACTCATACCTGTGCATTACTGCCCATTGGATTGCCTGCAACAAGCACAGCAATCAGCCGGAACTCAAGACTGCACTGATCGTGTTTCACAACGTCACCAGCAAACATGATGGTGCCAACCTCGCCGCCATCATCCTGCAACTGCTTGACCGTGCCGGTATCACAACCCTCATTGGTTGGTTTACCCTTGACAATGCAAGCAACAATGACACCTTTGTTGTAGCGCTGGAAGGCCTCCTCAAGGCCCACGACATCAATTTCTGTGCTGTCGATAATGGGATCATGTGCTTTGTGCACATCATCAACATATGTTGCCAGCACATCATTGAAGGCTTCACCAACACTGCACTCGTTGATCCTGTGGAGACCTTCGTTGCTGCTGACCATCTGCATGAGCCTGGTGCTCAAACATTTGAGGAGGCCATCAAGCATGACCCAATTGCGCTCGGTTGTGTAGTAGTTCACAAAGTTTGATCTTCCGGTCAACGCCGTGAGCACTTCAAATCCATCATTATTGAGGGCAACAGCAGGGCCCACTTCACACTTCCGGATGGCCATGTGATAACGGTCCCTCTCCTACAACTACTTTGCAACATCAAGACGAGGTGGGATTCAATCTACTACATGATCAATCATCTTTGCATTTTGCAGCCTGCCATCAATTCCTTCCTCGCAAGCCCTGTCAACAAGGATCTTCAAATGCTCCGTCTCACAGACATTGAGTGGAATACCCTTCAGGACATCGAGGCAATCTTAGCTGTGCCCCATGCAGCCCAACAAACAATGTCGAAGGAAACCACACCAATTCTGTCTGGCTCCATCCCAGCCTTTGAAATGTTCATGTCATCTTGGGAGCAGCTTGCCAAGAAGATTCCCCGCCTCAAACCATTCATCGACGAAGGCCTGAAATGGGTGCTCAAATACTATGAGTGGATGGACCGAACAGATGCCTATGTCATCACAATGATCATCAACCCAGCAGTCCGCACATCTTGGATCAAGAAACACTGGACCACAGACTGGTTCAAGAAAGCTGAAACCACCTTCCTTGACCTCATGCAGCAGTACTGAGACAAATCCAAACCTGTAGCCCCCGATAAAGTCTTACCCACTAGGCCAGCTGTCGCTTCCATTGAGGCATGGCAAACACTTGACTCGCAATATGGCCTCGACGACATGTTCGAAACAGCCGAAGAATCAGGAGAGTTGGCAATGGTCAATGAAGAATATGAGTCCTATGTCAAAGGCCCACTCTCAAAGCCAGGGATGAACCTTCTTCAATTCTGGTTCATGTCCGATTCAACCTTGCCAACAATTTATTCTATTGCAATGGACTATCTACCTATTCCAGCGTCATCTGTCTCGAGTGAGCGCGTTTTCTCATCCAGTGCCAAGACTGACACACACAAATGCAACCGCATCCATCCCCTCCTCATGGAGGCCCTTCAAATGCTCAAATTCGGCCTCAAGAAATCTCGACTTGACTTCATGACTGGGTGGGCAGTCAACGAGGCCAGCATTATGGATGTAGAGGAGGTGGTGGTGGTGGATTTGTTGGGTGCATTGTTTGAGGGGGACAAGGATAAAGCATTTGATGTGCTGATTGCAGCCATGGGTGAGGGAGATGACGGGGATATATAGATCGTTAGCATGTTTTTGTAGTGAGAACCCTGACTGAGCCGCGACTGAAGTCGACTGTAGTTGGTAGTCGTGACTACCAACTACAACTATGTGAAATTGTGATGAATAGTCTAGTCGAAGTCGTGACTTTCCTAGTCAACTATTGACTAGTCGAGTCGCAGCAACACTATGAAGGGAGTCAGACATGCCAGCAACACCAAAATCACTGGTTCTCTCATATGGTCAAATATGGTCATCAATCAGTGCTTGGAATTAGTTGTATAATCTGGAGGACAGAGGAGGAACCCCTTCCTTGGTTGCCTTCTCATAATCAACCAGTTCAGCCCCATGATGAACCTGGTCATGGTGCAGATAGACCAAAGGATAACTATTTCAAAGCACCACAATTCTATTGTGTGGAGACTATATGTGCACCATGTGGGGTGGTAATTGCTTGGACCAAGTTTGCCAAAGCTGAGTCACCTACCAATGTCCTCAACTTTTTGGAATCAGTCTATCCAACTCCTGAACTATGACCAGACTATGTTTGCATAGTGAATGGCACAGGTGTGGCTAGTGTTGCCTCAACTCAGCTGGTCAGAAAAAGCTGATCCTGGTTCTGATTTTTTGGTACACAACCAGCTCTCTCACAGGCTGATATTTTGTAGCTATAGACCATAGCTACAAAATATCAGCCTGTGAGAGACCTGGTTGTGTACCAAAAAATCAGAACCAGGATCAGCTTTTTCTGACCAGCTGAGTTGAGGCAACACTAGGTGTGGTGTGGCGACCCGCACGGGTAATGGGTAAGGGTAGCCGCAGGTACAGGGACGGGTACGATTTTCCACCCGTGAACTTTATTTTAAGCCCAGGATCATCCAAAACAGTCAAGTATTGGGTGAGTTATGATCAAAACAATCATTCTTCATTGTTTTGATCATAACTTACCCAATACTTCACCGTTTTGGACAATCCGGGGCTCAAAATGACAGGTAAACCCGCTGGATCATGGGTAGGGGTAGCTGCAGGTACGGGTACGGGTACAGCGCCAATACCCACGGGTTTAGGGTTGACCATGGGTCTGGTATGGGTTGGGTTTGTCAATACCACACCTGCACCCGTGAATACCATACCTGTGATGGGTAGCACCTGCCACGATCCATATGACCCACAGGTGCTACACAGGTATCCTTGCCACATCCCACCACCCACTTGCAACCTCACGAATGTGGCGCCATGTCAATTGACATGGCCGACGCAGTTCGCAAGGTGGTATCACGGTGGTGGGGGCTCATTGCCTCTCCGTCCTGGTCATTGTCGACCTCGCAAATGCATCCATGGAGGGGGGGGGGTCATGGTTCTGTCAATGTTGTTGTTGACAGTCCCCATGGCCCTTCATCCCCCAGCCCATTCTTGTCCCACCTTGTCCTCATCCTCACCTTTCTTGGTTGTGCATAGTGATTGGCACGGGTAACCCGTGGGTATTCCACGGCTACCCGTACCCATACCCGTGGAAACCCGTACCCGTGGCACGGGTACGGGTAACCCGCGGGTTTACCCACGGGTCTACCCCAGAGGGCCCAACCTCCCATTACCTCGCGAACACAGCACTAACGTCAATTGACGTCGCGCTGCATCTTCGCGAGGTGACGTGGGTGGGCCTCTTCGTCTCCTCCTCGTCTCCCCCTCGTCTCCTAGGTGGTATCCTTGCGGACGCGGTGCCGGTGTCGATTGGCACGGTGACGCTGGTTCGCGAGGTGGGTTGAGGGCGTGCCATTGCCAGCGTGTCTCAGGCTGGTGGCTGTTTGGCCGGCGCTGCTCTTGGCATCTGCCGTTGGCCCACTGGTTGAGGGGGGTGGGCGTGGGCGTGGGGGTTGGGGAGCATCTGCGGCTGTAGTCAGTAGTGTAGCAATGTATAATTACAATAAAGGAAGACATACCTGTTGCAGTGGGTGGTGGGTGCACCACCCCCGCTGCTCCTCTCTTTGCCTTCATTGTCCGTTGCCACCACGCTTGCCGTCGTCGTCATTTGCCATCACCCTGGCTTGCTGTCGTCATTTGCGATCGTCGTGGCTTGCCGTCGTCGCGGGTGCCATCGTCGCGGGTGCCATCGTCGCGGGTGCCATCATCGTGGGTGCCATCGTCGCGGTTGCGGTTGCGGTCCTCATCCCCTCATCCCCGTCCTCGTAGTTGGTTTGTCGTCGTGGTTGTGTGGTGTGTCTGTAGTTGTCTGGTTAGTCAGTATGATAGAACTCTATAAATAAATACTTATTGTAGCGTGGGTGCACCACTCCCCGCTGCTCTTTTCGCCCCCTAATCTCGCCCTTCCTCGTTTCATTACGTTTGGTCTTGCAGTTGCCGTGTAGTCGAGGTCGAAGTCGCGTGTCACGGGATCGTGACACTACCTGTGAAAAACCCGTGGACCCATGGCACGGGTACGGGTAAATCACGGGTCCCGATTTGGCTACCCGTACCCGTACCTGTGTGGACCCGTACCCGTGACCCGTGCGGGTTTCAATACCCGTGCATATGACTAGTTGTGCAGTACTTGACCATTCAGCAAGGGCAAGCGGGTGATCAAGGAGGGGACTGACCTTGCCAAATCCACCCTCCATCCTCATCGTTTCTGACCTCGTCACCGTTGGCCAATCGGCTGGCATCATCATTGTGGCATCGTTGTCGTGGCCACCATTGTCATGGCCATCCTTGTCGTCCTCATCACCATTGTCCATCTTGCTTCCCATCTTCGTCACTGTCCACGTTGTCCTCATCACTGTTGTCGTCCTTGCTATGGTTTTCCTCGTCATCTGTGTTGCCATGGGTTTGAGTGTTGCCACCATCCTCCCTGTTCTTCGCATACATGGCTTGCGTTTCGATGGCATTGGGCCATGGCTTGGACTTGTGACGTCTTGGTGGTGGCGTAGTGGCTTTGAGTTGGTGCTGGTGCTGATTGGCTGGGCATTGGTGCTGGCATTGTGGGATTGTGGTCTGGGATGCATTTAGACGCGTTCTCTTGCATGGGCGCGGGGTTTTGGGTTGATGTTTGCATGGTTTTTGGTTGTGGTAGTATGGTTATTAATATTATCTAAGAAAATATGGTCAGTTTAATGTTAAATACATAAGAAACATACCTGAGGGCATGTAGCCCTGTTGTTGTCACCAACCCATCGAAAACCGCGGTGTCGTGGGTGCGGGTCATGGTTTTTTTGTGGTTGCCAAATTTGGCAACCGCACCCATAACCGCGCCACCTGTGACCTAAAAACCGTGGGTTCACCCGTACCCATGATCAGCCTTACACGGGTTACCCGTGCCATTCACTATGTTTGCATTGACAAAGCCTGCATGGTCCTCTGTACAGCTATTGCTAATGGGAGTTGGAACACGTGGAAAACAACAACACGATTCATTGTGGATTCCTATCATTATATCAATCATCGTACATCAGACTATCTGTGTCAAACATGGTGCAATCCTGCTCCTCTGAATGGTTCTCAACCCAATCTTGTCACGGTTGAACATGATAGGCATAGGAACCCTCATTATAAATGTGCATTTAATACACAAGCAAGTTCCATTTCAATCATTTACTTAGCTGATACTAAAACATATTATTGGCAAGTGAGCAGTTAAATACATGGGTAGGAGGATTTCAGACCATTCTGAAAAGAATGACTGTGGGCAACTTTAACTGGTTTTTGCATACAATGCTGTTTCTTCATACAGAGTGAGTGATCAAAAGACAGACAGAAAAGCAGAAGAGGAGAGAGGAAATGGATTCTGATGGTGATGATGATAGTGACATTGATGATGGAATTGACATTGACAGAGAAGGCTAGCAATTGCATCACAGGTTTTTCGTTAACTGGAAATATGCAGTTCAGATGTTGTCTTTATATATGTATCATCTTGAACAAATTGTGAGAGCTTGAACTAAGTGAGTGTTGAAACCAACTATTTTCAACATCCCATATATCATACAATTGTATGATGATAAAAATGTTTCTAGATAATAGAATACTGCTTGTGACAATATTCACTAATATGAAATATTATGTAATTTAGTGGCTTGTAACAGTAACAGTATGCACAGTCACAGACTATGCATACTCAAGGTTGCATGACTTGTCATGCAACCTTTCTTCAGAATTGAGCACTTCTCAATTACAAGAACTGGTATAATAATACTGGTATTTGATATAACTATGATAAATACTATCAGATAGGGGATCAGATAGGGGACCATGAGTTTTGCATTGACTGGAGAGTTACTAAATATGAAGCATGGGAAAATATTACCTAAAATAAATAGTATGCTCTTGTGACTTCTAAGACCCCTGGCAGTTTTAGAATTGCATTATCTATGCAATTGGGTTAGTAAATTACAAAATGGTTGATGAAAGCCGGCGGTTTAGAAAATTTTATAAGGTTTCTAACTGAATTCCAACTGGATTCCTTCATAAAAAGTATGCTAAAATGTTGATTTCTGTTTATGATGCTTCCATGTCTAGTTTATGTCTGGCCCCCATAAAAAACATAATAGTTGCTTTGTTATGAACATCATTCATCAGTCCATGAAAAGTCCAGATAAAGTCCACATGGAGTCCTTCTTGAATCTGTTCTTGCATCAGTCCCATAGTCCATGTGGAGTCCATGTGGAATCCATGTGGAAGCTTTATCTTGAAAATCATTTATCTGTCCATCAAAAGTCCAGACAAAGTCCACCAATAGTCCACAATGAGTCCAGTTGTACATGTGGACTCCATGTGGAGTCCACCTGGAGTGGAGTGAACTGGGAGTGGACAAGTTTTTGGTAGGACTAAAGGTGGACTGAAGGTGGACTGGACCTGGACTGGACCTGGATAATGTGGACTGAAGGTGGACTGAAGGTGGATTCCATGTGGATTCCTGGGGGAGTGATAAATACATGGGGATTCCCTGCCCTCATCTCATATCACCTGTCACTTATCCTCCTCCCCATCAGCTGCAGCTTCCCCTGCCATGACCAATGCCAGTGCTGGCTGCTGCTACCGTTCCTGGCCCTGGTCCTGCTGCTGTTGCTGCTGCTGCTGCTTCCATTGCCACTGTTGCCATCCCTGTTCTTGTCATTGTCATTCCCATTCCTGCTGTTGCTGCCATTCTCGGTCCCAGTCCCACTGCTGCTGTCGTTCCCATCCCCGCTGTTGCCATTCTCGGTCCTGGTCCTGCTGCCGCTGTCATTCCCAACCCCACTGCTGCTGCCATTCCAGGTCCCGTTGCTGCCACTGTCATTGCCATTGCTTCTGCCATTGCTGCTGCCACTGCCATGGGAGGTTTGTTGCTGCTGCCACTGCTGTTGCTGCTCTTGTTGCCCATTTTTCTTTGCTATTGATTTGTCCCTGGTATCCTCATGAACACCCCCACCCATGTCAATTGACATGAAGGTGTGTGGTCACAAGGTGACTTTGGGCCATCTACTTCCTCCCCATCCTTGTCCTCGCTGTCGTCGTTGTCCATTGTTCATTGCCCCTGTCCCCATGCCCATACTTGCTATCATCCTCATTGTCCTGGTCCTGGTCATCCTGGTCCTGGTCCTGGTCCTGGTTGTCCTCATCCTCATCTCCATTGTCCTCATCCTCATCCCCATCATCCTCGTCCTCATCCCCATTGTCCTCATCCTTGTTGTCCTTGTCCCCATCATCTTCACCCCCTCTGCCCTCACCCTTGTCCTCATCCCCCTTGTACTTATCATCCTTGCCCTTGTTTTTCCCATCCTTGCCATTCCCGTGCTTGTCATCCCCATGCTTGTCATCCCCTTCCTCCTCCTCATCCCCATGTGGTGGGACACAGCAGTCAGCCCCGTTCCCATTTGTGTGGTTGCCATCCCGTTTGCCATCCCATCCTCACCATTTCCATCTTCATCATCCCCATTGTGTTCATCCTTGTTGTCCCAGCTCCATGGTCCTGGTCATCCCATTCCCCCATCCTGGTCATCCTCATTTCCGTTGTCTGTTATCCCCATTCCTGTTCCTGTGCCTGTCCTCCTTGCCATCCTCGTCTTCGTTCCCCCTGCCCGTTGTCATCTTCCCATTGTCATAGTTCCCAGTCTCATTCCCATTCACTTTGTTGTCATTGCCATCCCTGCTCTCATCATTCCGGTCCCCATCATTTGTGTTCTGGTCCCCATTGTCATTCTCGCCATCTCCATTCTCATCGTTGCAGTCCCCGTTCTCGTTGCAGTCCCTATTCTCATCATTCCCCTTACCGTGGTTCCTGTCCCCTCTGCCGTTGCTGGTCCATGTTGTCATTGTTGCCATCACTATTGTTGTTGTGCCAGGCCTTGTTTGACCTTGCCAGGTGGCCATTCCCAGACCCATCATGTTTGCGGTTGCCATCCATGCCATTCTGTTATGGGTGTCGCGTCATTGGCAGACGTACTGGTGTTGCTGTTTCTGTGGCAGTTTTCGTCATTGTGTGATGTGACATTGCCAAAAAAAAACACCTAAAAATAACATGAAATTAGTTAGTAGAGTAAAAAAAGAACCTTAAAATGACAACTTAGCATGGTGATCTTGTATACTGTTTGCCTGTTGAAGTCAAGAGAAAGGGTGACATGGCTTGAACTCACACAAGAATTTCAACCGGCATTTGCCAAGTTCCCAAACAGGGCTGAATTGCCATATTGGTACAGATGGCTAGATTTTCTTAATGCTATTACATGCTGTATAACACCTCAATGGGCAGGGCAACACCCTGCAGGGATGTAATTATCCCATACCCTCAAGTAGGGTAAATTTTGTATTTTATTTGATCCTACAGAGAGAGCTATTCACAATGTATTTAGCCCTCTGCCAAAATTGGACCCTTAAACACCCAACTTTGTGAGTACTCATCTAGAAAATCTAAAATTAATTCTAGCAATACTAGGTGAAGCATACATCATTTTCACAATAAGTGCCTGGCACTTAGTACTCCAGGACATGCATTGTAGCCAATAGTAAAGCTGTGAGTACATGACTTGAATCCAAATAATGGGACTTTCGATTGACCAGCCAAGAACAATGGGGAACAACAGCAGCAGCCACAACAGCAACAGCAACAGAACCTGCCAGCAATGGAATTGGCAGGGGAAAGGCAGTGGCAACAGCAGCAGCAGCAACAGCAGCAGCAGAGCAACAGCAGCAGCAGCAGCAACAACAACAACTGTAAATTCTGCTCCACTTGAAGTTGAAATGAATCAACCTGGTACTCAATGGTGACAACTTGTTCAAGAACAGAGACAAGAAATACTAGATGAGCACAATCAACACATTCTTGCAAACTCCAAGTCTACTTCATACAACATGTATACTGATCCAAATGAAAATGATGTGATGATTGTGGTCCAATCATACTTGATGCAAACTTTCAGAGCTGAAAATGCACAACAATAACTGCTAATTGATGCTACAGTTAGAAAATTCAGCTTGAACACCAAGCCAAAAAGAGCCTTTAGAATCTTTGCAAATCATGCTTCATCTCCTAGCAGTGAGCTGTTGAAAATGAATATTGCTGGAATGGCTGGCACTGGAAAATCACAAGTCATCAAAGCTGTTGCTGATTTCTTTGACACTGCACATGAGTCTCACAGATTTGTTATTCTTGGTCCTACTGGTACATCTGCAGCTCTGCAAAATGGCTCAACTTATCACTACTTCCTGGGCATCAATCCAAACATGTCAAATAGAAATGAAGCAATGGGCATTGCTCAGCTCAAAGGTAGACTAGAAGGAGTTGACTATATTTTCATTGATGAAGTCTCAATGTTGTCTTGTCATGATCTCTACAAAATCAGTGCTAGACTTGCTAAAGCTTTGAACCTACATGACATCCAATTTGGTGGAATCAAAATGATATTTGCTGGAGACTTTGCTCAGTTACCACCAGTTGGAGGTGCACCATTGTACAGTGGAACAGCTGAGGATGCATTAGTGTTGCCGAAGTTCAGTTCGGTCCGGTTCCGAGCCTTTTTGGCGGAACCGCGAACTGAACTTCGGGTCCGGTTTGGCGCATGGCCAAACCTGTACCCGGACGGCATCGAACCGTCTCTCCGCGTTCGGTCTGGGTTCAGACGCGGTCTGAACCCCGGACCGAGGTGGGCTCACCCCATGAGCTCCATTCTCCTCGCGAATGGCAGGCACGTATCAATTGATACGGCGCTACACTTCGCGAGGTAGTTGGGCTGCGGGGGAGCCGTCTGGCGCTGCTGCTGCTGCTGCTGCTGCCGCTGCCACTGCTGCTGTTGCTGCCGCTGCCGGCGCTGCTGCTGCTGCCGTGGCCGTTGCTGCTGCCACTGCTGCTGCTGTTGTGGCCGTTGCCGTTGCCACTGCCGCTGCTGCTGCTGCTGCTGCTGCTGCTGCCACCACCGTTGCTGCTGTCGCTGCTGCTGTTGCCGTTGCTGCTGCCGCTGTTGCTGCTGCTGCCGGCATTGCTGCTGCTGCTGCTGCTGGCCGTCGTGGTTGTCGTTGCTGTTGTTGTTGCCGCCGCCGGTGGTGGTGGTGTTGCGGCTGTCCCGCGTCCATTGGCGTTGGATGGCTTGATGCAGCAGCAGCTGCTGCTGTTGCCGGCGTTGCTGCTGCCGGCGTTGCTGCTACCGGCGTTGCTGCTGCTGCTGTTGCCGTTGCCGCTGCCGCTGTCACTGCTGCTGCTGCCGTTGCTGCCGGTGCTGCCGCTGGCCGTTGCCGTCGTCGTTGCCTGGTTTCCACCGCTGGTGGTGGTGGTGGTGGTGGTGGTGGTTTTGCAGCTGTCCCGCGTCCGTTGGCATTGCGTTGGCGTTGGGATCCATTTTGTGCCGCGGTGGTGTGCTCGCGATGTGGTCGCGGTCGAGTTTCCTGTAACAGATAACATTAGTAAAGTTAAAATAATTGAAGAGACTTACCTGTGTCTATGAACGCGACATTGTGTCGCGTTCATTGGCCTTGCGTTGTTGTTGTTGGTGAAGAAACCTTCTTGTAATGGTCACATGATCCCGTTGAAGACGAAAAAGTAAGTAAAGAAATACGAAAAACAAATGAAATAAATACCATAAAAATATCCGCATTCACGGTTTGGACGCAGTTTGGAGCCGTTCAGGAAATCCGGCCGGCCTCGAAACCCTGAACCAAACCTGCGGTCCGGTTCAGCATTTGGCTGAACTTGGACTGAACCTAGGGTTCGGTTCGGGGTTTGAACCGGGTTCGGCTAGGTTCGGAACCGAACTACGGCAACACTAGGATGCATTGTTCAGAACTGCCCTTGTCAACATGTGCTATGGCAAATGTACTGAACAGGATATTCAATTTTTGAGAACCAGAATTGCAGGCAAGTGTCCAGACCAGCCCAATGTTGCCTCTAAGAATTTTAGAAATGTTCCTATCATATGTGGCATTCACTCACAAAAGGATCAGATCAATCTTCTTGGATGTGAAACATTTGCTTCTGACACCAACCAGAACTTGACCAACTTCTACTCCATTGACAAGTGGGGAAAAGACAAGGATTCTGTGAGAAACAAGTCCAAATCAAAAGCTATACATCAATCCAGTGACATAGACTTTAATACACAAAGAGAGATATGGAAAGTGCAACATGCTGCAACTGATAACTTTGCTATAAAACTCTCCTTGTGTCTTGGTATGCCTGTGGCTTTGCAACAATGATGCCACTGAGCTCTGCATTACAAAAGGACAAGAGGGATTTGTTGTTGGCTGGCAGTAAATAAAAGCAAGTCATGGCAAAAGAGTACTTGACACCTTGTTTGTTGAACTGGCCAAACCTCCAAAGTTGGTGCAGATTCCAGGTAGGGATGACCACGGGTCTTGAACGGGTTGGCTTGGCTGACACCGCACCCGTACCCGTGAACACCTTACCCGGGGCGGTTTTGACCCGCACCGCACCCGAACATCCACGGGTCACGACGGTACACCTTACCTGTGGTGTACCGTCGCGTCCCGCCGTCCACCACAGCCCCCGTTCCGCTCTGCAACCTTGCAGATGCAGCGCCGGTGTCAATTGATGCGACGTGCTTGTCCGCGAGGTGATCAACATGGGGAACGAGGGGGGCATGTGCCGTCGGACGCGTTGTAGCGCGTCTGCGAGGTGGACAAGAGGGGGATGAGAAGGGGACGTGTCGCCGTCATCGCTGTTGCGTGTCCGCGAGGTGGACGAAGGGGGATGCGTTGTTGTTGCGTGTCCGCGAGGTGGACAAAGGGGGACACGTCGTTGTTGCGTGTCCGCGAGGTGGACAAAGGGGGACGCGTTGTTGTTGCGTGTCCGCGAGGTGGACAAAGGGGGACGCGTCGTTGTCGTTGCGTACTGTTGCCCCACGCTGTTGTTGTTGTTGTCGTAGCGTAGTTAGCTACAGTTCATTACTTGATCAGAAATTGAGACTTACCTAGGCCGGGAAGTGGGAGCACCACCCCCCGGCCGCTTCCCTGCTCCTTCCTTTGACTGTTCTGGTCGGTCGTCTGGTCGCCGCGCGCTTGCTCGCCCTTGGTCGTAGCCGTCGAGGTGGTTGTGGTGGTTGTGTGATGAACCCGTGACACACCGCCAAACCGCGGGTACGGGTCACAGTATGGTCATGGGTGACGAAACCAAACACCCTACCCGTACCCATGCAACCCGTTTTGGTAATACCGCGGGTTGACCCAAACCTGTGGTCATCCCTAATTCCAGGACTTCCTGACAATGTAGTGCCCATTGTAAAAGACACCAAGACAATTCAGTGTGTATTTCCCAGTGACCTGAAGGAATCCATTGAGAGACGACAAGTCTGGGTGCTACCTAACTTTGCAATGACTGCTCATGCTGCTCAAGGAAAAACATGTCCATTCAATGTTGTGCATTTAAACAGTTGTTTCAACCACATGTCATATTATTCTTCATTGTCTAGAAGTGCTTCTGCTGCTGGAACTGTAATAATTCAAGGCTTTGACACTAAAGTGATCACTAGAGTGTGTTCTGGATATCTTAGACAAGAATTTAGAGAACTAGAATTGCTTGATGAGATTACCAGGATCAGATATGAAGGTGTGTTACCTGAACACATTAATGCTGGGATGCACTCTGTTATGCTTCGAAACTTTCAGCAATGGAAGGGAATTCACTATGTTCCTGCCAAAACTGATAATGCTATTACAGCGTTTTAGTAATTCATGGCAGTAACTGGATTTTTTTTCATCAATTGAGAAATTTGGACTTGGTGGAATTTCCAGTGCTGAATCTTGTATCTCATGAAATACTGTATGGATTGAGATGGTTATAGAGGGAAAGTTGTACTATTTCTCAAGGGCTATCTACTCCTATCATTACATTTGGACAATATTTAGTGTTTGGTGACTTGTGGATGAAAAAAAAGGTAAACCAGTACTTTTTGACACCCAAAATGATATTGTCAAATTATGCCATCAAATGAGCTCATATGAAAAAGATTGTAGGGAGAAACTTCTTCAGTTTTTCAAGGGCTAGAAGTACAAATACCGTGTTTTCCTTCATTTTTGTCCTTGGAGCCAACATTGCATCTGTACAATGTTTGTCTGCATTAGGCTTGAAATATTACAAGAATTTTGAATGTTGGCTCCAAGGACAAAAATGAAGGAAAACACGGTATTTGTACTTCTAGCCCTTGAAAAACTGAAGAAGTTTCTCCCTACAATCTTTTTCATATGAGCTCATTTGATGGCATAATTTGACAATATCATTTTGGGTGTCAAAAAGTACTGGTTTACCTTTTTTTCATCCACAAGTCACCAAACACTAAATATTGTCCAAATGTAATGATAGGAGTAGATAGCCCTTGAGAAATAGTACAACTTTCCCTCTATAACCATCTCAATCCATACAGTATTTCATGAGATACAAGATTCAGCACTGGAAATTCCACCAAGTCCAAATTTCTCAATTGATGAAAAAAAATCCAGTTACTGCCATTAATTACTAAAATGGCTGTAAATGGTCACCAACTGATCCACTAATATTGGCTCATACCATCCCTGATAGCCCATGGCAATTGGTTGAAAAAGGCAAAGGCAAACAGAAAGCAGCTGTAATTGCAACTTCATTTGTTCCAGCAAAAGGCTCAGTAGCTCTTGCTTCAACCCAAAAACATTCACTTGACACAAACAATGAACCAGTAGCTAAAAGGCCTCGGATAACCAAAGACCATGTCAACAAAGGATCCACAAGCAAGCAACAGGTCATTAACTCTCCAGCTGGACTAGGGCAGGTCAAGGGTATGCAATACCCCCAGGGGTTAAGAGTACGGGTACCACGGGTTAAGGGTACGAGTCCAGCCTCAGAATACCTGCAGTCGTGTGGGTATGGGCTGTATTTCTTTTGGGAGAAGAAACATCAAAAACTCAAATTTTGGAGTATTTTTCGCTATTTTTGAGGGATATAATGAGAATCATTGCTTGTAAAAATATGTAAAAATGCTCTCAACACTCCCCACAGTATTCTAAACATTGTGTTCCTTTACACTAAAGGGATCCGACCAGTATTCCATCCACAATAATCATCAAAACCACCAAAAACAGGAAAAAATGGGGTATTTTGCATGTTTTTGAGGGATATAATGAGAATCATTGCTTGTAAAAATATGTAAAAATGCTCTCAACACTCTCTACACTATTCCGAACATTGTGTACCTTTACACTAAAGGGATCCGGCCAGTATTCCGTCCACAATAACCATAAAAACCACCAAAAACAGGTAAAAATGGAGTATTTTGCATGTTTCTTCCTGTACCCCTGCAAAACCCGTGCCATACCCGTACTTTTGGCCTCGGGTACGTACCCGTGACGGGTACGGGTCCGAGTACAGCCCCAGAGCACTGCGGGTGTACCCCTGACCGGCCATAAGCTGGACTGATCTGGGATAGCAATGACTACAGCTGTGCATATGACTCATTGTTGGTGATTATATTCAATCTGTGGAAAGACAATCATGTGGAGTGGTCTACAGTATTCAGAAGCATGAATGATCACTTGAGCACATTGTCTCATGGTTTTTCACAGGTGTTGCACAAAAATGTGGCATTTGAACACCTCAGAGATCACCTTATAACTACACTACATAACATGAATCCTACAGACTTTCCTAGAGGAAGAATGGGCATCAGTGTTGCCAATCTGACCATGGAGTTGTTTAAAGTCAATGACATTGTAGCCTCTTCTCAACATGAATGTTCTCAATGTGACTTTGCAGAAGAACCCATTGATGACAGATTAGGCTATGTGTTACATGCTGATGACACCATTAAACAGTCTACAATGAAGTGGGTTGATACCTTGTCACAAAAAACCAATAGAAGATGTTCTGATTGCAACAGCAGAATGAATCAAGTTGTATTTTATAATGAAGCACCACACATTCTTGTTCTAGAGTATCCATTCAAAAATATTGAAACCAGTCATAGACTAGAATTTGTTTCAGAGACTGGCACAAAGACATTAAAACTTAGAGGCATTGTATATCATGGTCAATATCATTTCACCTCACGTATTATTACTGCACAGAAACAAGTATGGTATCATGATGGAATGATTACAGGCAAATCTTGTCCCAGACACACTGACCATGATATCAGACACTGCAAAAATAGAAACATTGGACTAGCTATTTATGCTCAGAGTCTTTGAGCATCCTCCTTGAGGTCAAGCACAGCTTTCTTCATGTGGTAATCTGTTGTGTAGCATTCAAGGTCATGGAGAAGTAGGGTTGAGCAAATGTGAGTTAATTGTCACCACACTGTTTGGGGGGCAGTTGTGTTTGGCAGTTGACCTGTTGCTCCCTGAGCAATTTCTTCATGGCTGAGAGTGTTGCATGATGGTGCAACACAGGGGAGATGGCAGTTGGAGAGGAGGTTGATGAAGACTCAAGACACTCTATGTAGATTTCTTTTATGCTAATTTATATGTTGCAGAGGTGAGAGGTGGGCTTATTAGATCAATATGCAATATGCAACACATGCTATGTATCTTATGCCATATGTAATATGCTTTATGCAATTTTCTTAATTCAGCAAAGAAGTGGGGAGGGAAAAAAGACTTCGTTCATGCCATGCACAGCACTGGCACACTAAACAAGTGACCCCGAAAATGCGTTCAACAACATTGCATAAAGAAGAGTGTCATAGGTTAAACAACTCTTTTTTATTTTCAGCTCTGCAACTTATATCAGTATTTTTTTGTGGTTGTAAATAGGTAAAACTTACCGGTGTTTGCCTCAGAACCATTCATCAAGGTGATAGCGAGTTGCACAATATGGAACCTGGAGTTTCTCAATAAGGGGGAACCCAGCATCAGCTAGGTAGAATTTCCCTTCTGGTACAAAGAAGTCATGGAAGTGCGCATCGTTGAACATTGCTGCATCAGCAGCTGTGCCATCCCAGCCACTCACAACATAGAGAAACTGAAGGTCGAAGCTACCGGCCATCAAACAGTTCTGTGACAAAAAACCCTTTTGATTCCAAGAATACTGCCTTTCAGCGGCTGCAGGTGAGCAGTGGATGTGGGTGCCATCAACAGCACCCAATGCATCTGCAAAATAGGGGGAAATTTTGGAGTTGTCGGTGATTTTTGAAGGGATCAGATCAGAAGCTTTTGGTTGCTTCACGTATTTGGTATAAAATGGTGGCGAGGAAAAGGCGAGTAACATGCAATAGAAACACCTGCAGATTCTTAATTAAATAGCACTAGGACAAAAATAAAAACATACTTGGATATTGTATCATTTGAATGTTGAAAGTACTCCCCAACATGTTGAATGGTTAAACCGGTGACACAACTGTAGAGGAAGATAGCAAGCTGTTCACAAAGGGTGACATGTTTGGAATCCCCATAACCCATCTTTCACAGCATGCTGAGGAGATGCTTGAAAATGTGTAGGTGGACACCAAGCTCACACCTGATACATTCAGGATGTCCTGTCATCAACTCATCAACCCATTCGTCACCAGAAAGCACTGAAGTGTGGTAGGGTATTTTCTGATAGTAAGATTGAGCCCAGAAGTACACAGTGCTGCCAAGGACATTGACAATAAATGCAATTATGGCAAGTTCATCATCAATCCCGAGGCCCAAGATGTCATCATCAGTGTCAGAGTCCATGCTGATGGTGATACAATGATAGCGGCAGCCTGAGGTTGGTTTGAACTCAATTAAAACTCAGCATCAACCTCTGTTGATTGCTTTGCCAAATAAGGGAAATACTAGGCTCAGTAATTTGATACCAAACAGGCTCTAAGTTACACAGGAGACAGATGAGGATTTTTTGTGATCAAATATTATGCAAATATCCAGTCATATTTTTAATCTATTTGCATTGCTATCTCACTTGTGAAAAAATAATGTTATCTAAATGTGGTATTCATACGAAAAATAGTGAATACAGAAAATACAATTATATATATCTTTATTGTTTTCATTATTGTGTACATGTATTCAGAAAAAAGAAAAAGACCCAAATATTTAGAATTTCTGGCCGGATATCTGTGGATCTTATTGTCAGGCAGATCTTTAAGATATTTGGTCTTGAGATAATTCAGGCACAAGCCAGGTCTGACCTAGTGTTGCCACAGCTAAGCTAGCCGCAAGCCGGCTCAGGTTAGCCATGGCTACAACTAAGCTAACTAATTAAATTTTTATAGTTGTAGCCAGTAGTCAAAGCTAGTTGACTACAGTTGACTACTGCCGGCTATAGTTGATGCAGCGACTTAGCCACAGCTTGACCAACCAAGCTGCAACCAAGCCATGTGGGTAGTGGGTGAGTAGGTACCCATACCCTACCCCAGCCCTCAATTCACCTCGCATGCATTGTGCCAATGTCAATTGACGTTGCAGCGTTCACATGCGAGGTGTTTGACACCTCATCGCTGGACATTGTCATTGTCATTTTGGCCATGTTGTCATCGTCCAAGTCATTGGTGCTGGATACATTGGTTGACACGTTGGTGTGCATTTGCGAGGCATGGTGGTTTGAGGGCTGACAGTAGAGAGAGAATGGGGACTTCTCATCCTCATCCCCTTCCCTGCTGTTTTTGATGTGTCTGTCTTCATCATTGCAGCAACAACTTTCCATGGGCATCCACATGAGGTTGGATGGGGCCAGGGACTTTCCATGGGTATCCACACATGCTAACTACCTCATGAACAACAGAGGCATGTCAATTGACATGCTCCATCCATCTTTGTGAGGTTGGATGGGGCTGGGGAATTCTGATGGGCATCCGCATGTCAATTGATGTGGCCAGGGCATGTTCATGAGGTGGGGTTACTGTGTCCATCTTTGTCATCGCCTCGTACATTCCCCTTGTTAGCCAATGTCATTGGGACTGGATTTGGGGGGATATACCTGCGTCGGTAGGTGGGTGCACCACCCTCCCAGCTTTCCTTTCCATCGTTGTTGTCACTGTCGTGACTTGGTGGTCTGTTTTTGGGTTGCTATGCAGGGTTGTCATGGTTGTTGTTGTTGTTGTTGTTGTTGTTTGCGCTTGTCATGGTTGTGGTGGTAGAATATTGTTTTGAGTTGATGTGAGACTATATGTCACACATGTGTTACGTCTCACTCCGATTCCATCTCTGAATCCACATCACACGACAACATCATCAACTGGGTCCAAAACATCATTGACAAAAACCACAGATGCTACCCCGATCCCAGACAATACCCTGATCATCCAATCACCGACGATACACATGACACACAGACCCTTGTCCATGCACTTAACAACACAGGGCAGCACAATCATCGTGTCCATTGTCTATTGTCACCAGATCCACAACATAGCCATTGGCCACCACGATGGCACCCCGAAATGTGCAGACCACGAAGCAAATGAAGACGCCATTCATCACGGAGCTCAGCCTCCTCACAGCCATGCATCATGACAAAGAAGCCTGCTCTGAAGTCGTTATAGTATATAAACCTAAAGACTTGTAGTCAGTATACCCAAGTCTAGTTTAGCTACTCTTCCCCCGATCGCAACCTTGACTACCCAGACAACTTCCTAGCTCCTTCTTACCCTTGTATTCGCTTAACTTCTATTACAACCTCTGTTTGGTTGATTGTTACTGGAGTCCGCAATTAAGACCACAATCCATAACATAAAACTAGACTTTTCCCAACTCCCCTAACAATCATCCAAGACAACCTGGATCCACAATGATACCAAACACCAGAATCAGACCTCGACGACGAATACCACTTAACACCTGAATCGCCAGATTCTTCCGATGATGAATTCGACCAATACATCGCAACAAGAACAACCTTCCACCCCTTGCCTTTCGCCTCGACATCATTTCCTCTTACAACAACTTCTCCTCACCATCAAACTCACTCCCACTCCACAATCACAACAATGTCCGGAACAGGTTCAGGTTCCACTACTGCACCCGCAGCCCCAACAACTCCGAAATCTCATATTGCTCCACCAACTAAATACGATGGAAACAAAGAAGGCTATAAAACATTCATCCACAGTGCCCACATCTACATCTGGGCAAATAGTGTCCACCTTGATTTGGATGAAAAGAAAATCCTTTTCATCCTTTCCTATTTGCAAGGAGGACTCGCTGGACAATGGGCAGACGAGTTTGTTGACATCGCCCTCGCACACAACTGACCGAAGCCGACAACCTTTTCTTATCTTGTTCAGCTCATTGAGCTACACATGAACAAACCCCTGATCAACCAGATCTACACCCTACTAAATATCCCAACTACCATTGCTGAATGGTGGACCCAGACCACGAGGCTCAACCAACAATGGCAACGCCATCAGGAACAGATACATTCCATGACAACAACCACCATGAAACCAAGATACACCGCGACAACCACCACAACACAAACAACACCGATGCCAGCACAACCGCAATCCAAGTCTGTCCCTATGGATGTCGATACACAAAGAACCCAGCCGAACCAACAAACATTTACACATTTGACTGATGAACAACGCCTCGATTATATGAAAAAAGGAACTTGTTTCAAGTGTTGGCAGCTGGGACATGTCTCCTGCAATTGTCCAGAACAATGAGGACAACAACAAGTCCGGTCAATGCAGACCACATCACAAACCCAGAAACAACAACAAGATGATGGCAAAGATGCTAGGATTGCCGCGCTCATGGATGAGCTAGCGCTGTTGAAAAAGAAACAGGAGGATTTTTAAAGAAGCGACGTGCGGCACAGGAGGCCACAATCGCTCGACTCGAGAAAGATGTAACAGTATACAGACAATTCAATACTGTTTTCACTAAACTCAAAGACCTCCGAAATGACCTACACCGAAATCAAGACCCAGAGCTGAAAGAGGAATGCAACACGTGGCAAGATACCCATGTTGTGGACGAAGAAGAAGAGATACAAGAAATACGAAGCAACGAACAAGTTTGCACACATCGATGTGATCATAGTCATCATGACAAACAGAAAGCTACAATCGAGTCCGAATTCAATGCTGCTGAAACGATCATTGCTATATGCAATACAACCATTAGGGATGACCATGGGTCTTGAACGGCTCGGCTCGGCTGACACCGCACCCGTACCCATGAACACCTTACCCGGGGCAGTTTTGACCCACACCGCACCTGAACATCCATGGGTCACGACGGTACACCTTACCTGTGGTGTACTGTTGCGTCCTGCTGTCCACCACAGCCCCCGTTCCGCTCTGCAACCTCGCAGATGCAGCGCCGGTGTCAATTGATGCGACATGCTTGTCCGTGAGGTGATCAACATGGGGAACGAGGGGGGCATGTGCCATCGGACGCATTGTAGCGCGTCTGCAAGGTGGACAAGAGGGGGACAAGAGGGGGACGCGTCGCCGTCGTCGCTGTTGCGTGTCCGCGAGGTGGACAAAGGGGGACGCGTCGTTGTTGCGTGTCCATGAGGTGGACAAAGGCCCGGGCTGGGGGACGCGTTGTTGTTGTTGTTGCATGTCCACGAGGTGGACGAGAGGGGGTGCGTCATTGTCGTTGCGTACTGTTGCCCCATGCTGTTGTTGTTGTTGTCATAGCGTAGTTAGCTACAATTCATTACTTGATCAGAAATTGAGACTTACCTAGGCTGGGAAGTGGGAGCACCACCCCCCGGCCACTTCCCTGCTCCTTCCTTTGACTGTTCCGGTCAGTCGTCTGGTTGCCGCGCGCTTGCTCGCCCTTGGTCGTAGCCGTCGAGGTGGTTGTGGTGGTTGTGTGATGAACCCGTGACACACCACCAAACCGTGGGTACGGGTCACGGTATGGTCATGGGTGACGAAACCAAACACCCTGCCCGTACCCGCGCAACCCATTTTGGTAATATCGTGGGTTGACCCAAACCCGTGGTCATCCCTAACAACCATGGGTTATTCCCTCGATTTACTCAATGATTACGACATTCATGGTCAATGGACAAATAAAATCTCACCCGGTTTAGTTCTTTCTCTTAATCGCCAACCAATCAATGAAGCCATTAAATGGCTGGTACAAGAAATGCCACAAGATTCCCCGCATGAACCACGAACACTTGAACAAGCCAGGGCCATAATGTTAAAGGATTCAGAACTACAGATGGCTCTCTTGGTCCATGGTTTCATCACTGTCCCACAGGATGGCCATCAATATCCAATGACTGGTCTCATCGATTGTGGATGTATGATTTGCGCTATCGACGTCGGTTACATCAAGGCACATAACATTCCAATGAAATCATATCTTAACCTGTTCAATTCCTATATGAGTGATGGAACATAACCGAAAACAGGACAAATCACAGAATATTGTGAACTTTGATTACACCTAGGAGACCATCAAGAACTTCTCCATTTCACTGTTACAACACTTGCAAAAATGGACATTTTCCTTGGCTACGACTGGTTGAAGAAACAAAATCCGGAAATTGATTGGCGCGAAAACGAAATCAAGTTTTCACAATGTCTTTCCGGATGTGGCGAACCTTCCACAATATGATCAACGGAATTCAATACCGTCGTCTGGGAACGTCCCCTTTGGTTCAACAAAGTCATGCAAGAAACAATGGAACCTGCACATTTCCGTTCCTTCATGACAAAGTCAACAGAACTTGCAATCAAAGCACAAGAACAGCAAAAAGAAAAGACTTTTGAAGAATTGGTCCCTGAAGTATACCACGAATATCGCGATGTTTTCGAACCGTCTGGTTTTGACGAACTTCCCACATGGAAACCATGGGATCATGCTATCACATTGAAACCTGATGCACTGGATCACCATGATTGCAAACTCTATCCATTATCACCTATAGAATGACAAGACCTCGATAAATTCCTTGACGAAAATCTGAAAACAGGACAAATACGACCATCGAAATCGCCATATGCCTCTCCTTTCTTTTTGTCTCCAAGAAAGACACCGCTGAACGACAACCAATACAAGATGTTGGTTGAATTCCTGGACCGTTGATGATAAATATCCCCTTCCATTGATCAATGATATCATCAACCAGTTAGCAGATGCGAAATTCTTCACCAAATTAAACGTCCAATGGGGGTTTAATAATGTTCAGATCAAAGAAGGAGATGAACATAAAGCTGCTGTCTTAACACCAAAGGGTTGTTCGAACCAACCATCATGTTCTTCGGGCTGAAGAATTCACCACCGACGTTTCAACGGTTGATGAATCATGTCTTCCGCTACAAAATACGTGAAGGCTGGCTTTTGGTATACATGGATGATATTCTGATTTTTTCAAAGTCACTCGAGGAAAACCAGAAATGGACAAAACAGGTTTTGAAAATCTTCCGTGAAAACAATCTGTTCTTGAAGCCGAAGAAATGTACATTTGACCAGGAAAAGGTCGATTATCTTGGCCTTGTTGTCGGACAAGGACAAGTACAAATGGATCCAATCAAAACCAACGCCATTACTGATTTGCCAACACCTGCAAATAAAACAGAATTACAATGATTCATCGGTTTCCTCAATTTCTATCAACGATTCATGCAAAATTTCTCCCAGATCGCGGCCCCATTACATTGATTGATGGGTAACGAAAAATGGAACTGGACTGAGGAACAACAGAACACATTCGATCGATTGAAAACAATCATTATGACCGATCCAATCCTCGTTTTGCTCGTTCCTGACAAAAAGTTCATTCTTGAATGTGACGTGTCCGACTTCACAATCGGCACCATTTTGTCACAAGAACAACCTGATGGTCTTTTCTGCCCTATCGCGTATATGTCAACGACAATGACCCCAGCAGAATGAAATTATCAGATCTTCAATAAAGAATTACTTGCAATCATTCGATGTTTTGAAGAATGGCAACAGTTCCTCCTTGGCGCAAATGAACAAATCGATGTTTTTACCAACCATTGCAATCTCGAATATTATCGCAAACCACAAGATCTCACATGACGACAAGCACGATGGATCACTTTCCTACAGGATTATAACTTCCATCTCCTGTACCAGAAAGGATCACAAAAAACAAGAAAGCTGATCTTCTCTCTCGACGTGTTGACCACAAACCCACAAATATCGACAATAAAGGTATGATTGGTTTACCGGATTCGTTATTCGTAGTACCAGAACAATCCATTCGACAAATCCTACATTCTTCATCCTCGTACAACAATATCATTTCCCTGGGCATGATAAAATGATCGAATTAATTTCACGAACAACATGGCCAACCATTTGTGACAACGTTGAACGATTCATTGCTGGTTGTACAGAATGTCAACAAAACAAACCACAATGAGAGAAACAATTAGGTCAACTTTTCCCACATGAAGTACCACCGTACAATTGGCATACCATTTCTGTCGACATGATTGGTCCTTTGCCTGAATCACATGGCTTCAATGCCATTCTCGTTGTCATTGACAAATGATCGAAACATCCAATTTTCGTTGCCACAAATACAACATTGACATCAGAAGGATGGGCACAATTATTCCGCGATCATGTCTTCAAACATTTTGGCATGCCACATTTTGTCGTTTCCAATCGCGGCTCTGTTTTTGTCTCTCACTTCATCACGGAATTGTATTCATTAATCGGAATCAAAGGAAAACCAACAACAGCCTATCATCCATGAGCAGATGGCCAGACCGAATGAGTGAATCAAGAATTGGAAATTTTCCTTCGTCATTTCACAAACTATTGACAAAATGATTGGAGTGAATGGCTTGCACTCGCAGAGTTTGCATTAGCCAATCGCAAATCATCTGCTATTAAAACTTCGCCCGTCTTCACTACACAAGGACAACACCCATGGACTGGTCTTGACATCAATGCGTAAACGCCCATTACAAATGAAGCTGTCAGCGATTTCATCACACGGATGAAAGCTGTACAAAAGAAGATCGGTGAAATCGCAGACGTCACGAGACAAATGATGAAGGACAAGTATGACAGTCATGTCAAAGATATCCTTTTCTCTCCTGGTGATAAAGTCTGGCTGAATGGAAAGAATTTGACCACAGATCGACCAAGCAAGAAATTGGACAATCAACGATTCAGCCCATTTGCGATCCTCGCAAAAGTCGGTTCCTCTTCCTATAAATTAAAATTACCAGAAACCTGCAAAATATTCCCTGTCTTCAATGTCACCCTCCTTTCTCCCTTCCATCCCCCCACTACCACAATACAACAAAAATACCAGCTCCGTCCTCCCCCTGACATTATTGATAACACAGGGTGCACAGTAGCATACCATGTGACACAGTATCTTGAAAGTACTTGACAAGTATACTAAATATCATTACCAGAACTTTCAGCATGGTATTGTAACAGTATTCAGATATCAACTACAATACTTGTGCTCAAATTCATCTGAAAGTGTGAAGGAAAATGAGACTTATACCTTTTCAATAACATCAAGCCTTTTGTTTCACTACTTTTATTGTATTTACAGCAAAGTACTGTATAGTTTGGATAGAATACTTGCAGCCTAAGATGAATCAAAGTATTGAACCAGTAAGGAAGTTGGGCCACTTTTACTATTAGGATACCTTTTGAATCCTATCAAGATACAGGATGAAATAGTATAGTACCGTTGCCATATTTTGGATTTAAGATACTTTGTCAATACTTTTAAGATACTGTTTCAATACATTTAAGATACTTTGAAGATACTATTTCAATACTTTTAAGGTACTGTTTCAATAGATCTAAGATACTGTTTCAATATCCTTAAAGAACTTTGCAAAATAGTATAGTACTGCTTCAATACTGGTCAGATACTTTGCAAAATGGTATTGGACAGTTATTTAATGCTAAAACCTGGGAAAATATGGGGCTGGGAATTAGGATTCTGAAGGACTGGGAATTCTGAGAATTGGAATTCCAATACTGGGAATGCTAGGAATGGGCATTTCAAAGTGCAGGCTTTGGGATTCTAAGAATTGTAATTCCAAGAGTTTGAGAAGTTTGGAAAGTAGAATTCTGAAATTGTGGGAGATTAGGGATTTGGAATTCAACAATTATGAGAATTGAAATCCTGAAAATGTACATATTAATGCAAATTCCAAGAATGGGAATCCAGATTCAGGAGATTGGGAATCCAGATGTGGGGAATTGGGAATCCATTCCAAACAATTCCATGCAATTCTTCGATCTATGAGTGGCTCAGGAGTATCTGTGTCGACTCCAGCAAGCTCAAAAGACAATTCCGTGCAAATTCCAACCAATTCCAAACACTTCTGGGCAATTCCTCGGTCCAACAGTGGCTCAGCAGTATTCGTGAT